>APFE031147507.1:0-23315 GCA_000404065.3 Pinus taeda | reverse complement strand
GATGACATGCTATGATTATGGAAGTGGGTCCCCTCTTCCCTCTTGAGTCATGTGATGTTTCTTATTTATTAAGAGTCAATCATTTTGATTATTTTCCTTCTTATTCACCAAGATTTGATTTAATTTATAAACTTGAGTAAAAATAAATTATGAAATAGTTTCATAACCATCTCAGGTGAAGTTGATTACAAATCCCTGCATGAAGAAGGAAAATGGGATGAAATATTCACATAGAGTATGGTATGAATGCACATTATTTCTTTAGTTTTGGGATACTTTATTATGTTGTTTGGATATTTGAGTCTCATGAAGCTTTTGTTACAAGACTTATTTTTAAATAGTAGCAATGAATGGAGGTTTGAAAGTTTGTCTTGTTGAATAAGGTATATTTCTCTTTGGTCATTGATGATATTTATAACTATTGTTTATTTGTCATCGCTGGAAATTGACGTTTTTTACAATATTCATACCAATTTCCAAAAGGTCCCATTTAGCCAGTTGTAAGAAGTCCAAGGCATAGTTTTTGTTCATTACTACTTGCATTTGACTGCTACGGTTTGTAGACGTCGTCATTTGTAAATAATATTTCTATCATTAATTATTTTTTTAATTTGTTACGTTGACTCATTATATCCGAACAATATTTTTAAATATACTCAATGCAGGATTTTTTTTCTTATCTTACCATCCCGTGCCTTATTCTTATTATTTCTTTTCTTCACTTTTCTAATTGCATTATCTTTTGTTCTGTACATAGTATCTCTTTTGTTGATAAATTTTTATTGTAAATACATGCAGTGAATGTAGTTAAGGCTCATTCAATATGGTCATTTCTGCATGCCTTGATAACCTACTATTTATGTTCTATGTTTTGTATTTGTAAATACAAATTCTATTTGACATTTTGATTTGGTTTCTTGATTTTTTTAGCAATATTTATCGTTGATGCATGTATGTAAATAAAAACATTACACTAATGTTGTTGGTTTCTATTTATTAGGTAGTTACTTCAAAATTGTAATATATAAAAATAAGGATATAAATTTTGGACCATGTTCCCATATTTCTTGGTCTAGACCACCAAGGATTAAAAAAATGTTAGATGAATAATGTTTCTATTTCGGACATAAACATTTTTTTGGTGACCATATTGGGGAGTGTAAAGTGATCACTGTGTTTCTTTTAACACTCATTTCTTTTGTATTTTTTTTTATTTTTCTTTGGATTCTAATTTTTTTAATCTTTGTTCGCTGCTTTCCTTCTCAATTCCCTTTCTACCTTCTCTAATTCTATTGCATATTATGACAAGAACCGCTCCACTTCAGTCAAGAATTGAGAATGAAGGTATTGGTGCATCCTTATTTGCGCTTGATAAAGAATTTGTAAGGCAATGCTTTAGCAAAGGTCAATTATTTTCTTTTTCAATATTACATGCTAGATATCTTTATGATAGATTGCTTGAACTAGAAAAAGTTGATTGAGTTTACACTGTCCTTGTTGTAAATGACATGACCATCACTCTTACATTGTCCTTGATATAAATGACATTACCAACCCTATTTCACTCTAATATGTTCCCTAACTTTAATAATCAAAATAACATTTCAACAAGCTTTTTCAATGTTATGTTAGATACAACTAAAACTAGGGAAGAAATTGGGAGATCTTGGGATGCAAAATATAGACACATAGAAATTGCTGATGCACAATTTAGAGAGAGGTTAGCAGGATAAAATATAATTAAATCAATATTTTTCAAGCAAATGCATACACCTCCTCACCAATCACGTTCTTCTTCTCATCAAACAATTGTTACTCCTCGTTAGTCATGCAAGCTTAGAGGGAAATCTCCTGAATTTGATTCTTTACTAGTAGTTAAAAACAAAAAATAAGACCTTAAACAACTTAAAAGCACCATCATCCCTTTATTTGTACAGTTCCAAGCTTATACAACAAATACGTGTGTTTAACATACCTCCATATAAGATGGATTCACCTCTTCACGATAGTGTTTACAACAATTATAAACCAGTTATCTCAACTAACAATCATAATAAGGTTATTAAAAGGTATGGTTTATTTTAATTTGAAGAATATTTGAATTCAACTTCGTGGCATGTACCCTCTCCTTTGGATTTACCTATAACCACTGTTCCTTTACCCAAGTTTAAGGGTTACTTACCTAAATTTTCTGGAAATGACACTTGTACTATTCAAGAATATTTGAATTCCTTCTTGAATTCCCATAATGATATAGGAGCCAATACCAACGATGTTTACATAAGGCTATTTGTAAATACATTTGAAGGGAAATCCACATCTACTTTCTTTGACCCTCCTCCTAAATCGTTTTCCACATGGGTTGAACTATGTTATTGGTTTAAATCTACATATGGGCAGTAGTATAGCCATGCTGATTGGTTGAAGGAATATAATAATATGGTGTTTCAACCTAGTGAATCAATCAAAGATTTTAATTTAATATTCACTAAATTATATAATCAAATTCTTGATGTTATTAAACCTCATAGTTAGGAAACCTTAGTTCATTATTACAACATTCCCCCATGCCTACAAAAATAGGCTTGAAGAAAAGGCTATTAATAACCTTGCATTAACCTTACAAACTTGTTTGGAATTCAAATACGAAAACTTAAGAACCGAGATTCCCTTGAATGTATCAAATAAAATTATGCAAATGTATGTTGTCTTGCAATTGATGCAAGACCTGAATAATATGATGATATATTTTGAGACGAAAGTATCTCTTTTGGAAATTAATTCAACTCTTCCTTTATCCTCTCAACCTACCTTTGTGACATCCTCACCTGGTTTTTTCTTATAAACCACCCATGGTGTTATTTTTGTGAGGATTATCATGATGAGAAAACATGTTAAGTCATGAAAGCAAGTAAAAATATGATTTTGGAAAGAAATCAATACATCTTATAAATAATGCTTATGTAAATAGTTCAAATTCAGTAGAAGACGATATTCAATTTTAATATGCATGGGAAAAATTATTTAAAAAAAAATTCAAATAATTTCTTATAATTGTAATAATGTTATTTCTAACCCTAAGCAATCTTCCCTTGAAAATCCTAGTAAGCATGGAGTTAAACCTAATTCAAAGTTTCAATCTACTCCTAAATTTATAGAAAAATATAATATAATCAAGGATTTAGCTAAGATAAAATCTAACACTATACTATTAGACTTAGATAGAACTCTTGAGTAGATTGTAAATCTTAAAAAGTTTCTTGAAAAATAAACGAAACCTCAAACTTCCTATGTAATTATTACTGAAATAGAAGATAAAAAATCCCCTGGAAATGAAGTGGTTGGAACTACAACTAATTATAAGCAACCCAAGAATCCAACCTTTTATGTTTTTATGAAAATCTTTGATAAGATTTCTCACTGTTGTCTAATCGTTGGGGGATCATGTCCAAGACTATAATGGAAGAATTAGGACTATCTTGTACCAATGAAGTGTCCAGGAACATGTTGGCCTTCAATAAAAATAAACAACCAACCATAAGGGTGGTTAAAGATGTTAGATTGGTTATGTGTTCTCACCCTGAAATGCATACCTCTTGCAACATTCAAGTTATAGATATGGTTCTTAGCAAATTTTCTATTATCCTGAGAAGAAATTGACAATATCTAACTGGGGGATATTACTCAATGGATGTTATTCATATCATTATACCTAGAGAACCTAAAAATATCATAGTCTATAGAGAGGAAATAATAGTTCCTTATATTGAAAATATCCCTCAACCATCACTTAAGTATGTAGAAGATGATTTTGGAATTTACTCCATTTTTAATTAATAAGAAGTTGAAAGCAAAAGTACTTCCAATGATCCTTAGGATCCACATGAAGTTTAGAAAATGTTTTTGATGGGACATTATCACAAGAAGGAAATGGTGCAGGAATCATTTAGGCAAGACGCACACATTTTCTTCTAGATCATGTTTTTCTTGCACTAATAACATAACAGAGTTTGGAGCTTTGTTGCTTGGTTTGAACAATGCTCTTAAGTTTTGTTATTGAAATCCGCCTCTCTTTGGAGATTCAAAGCTGATTGTAAATTTAATTAAAAAGGTTTATACATCTTCAAATTATCTTATGATACTATATACTAATTTTGATTTGGAAATTATTGCAAAATTTGATCATTTCAATATTACTCATATTAACTAAAGCATGAACACCATTGCGAACAACCTAGAAACATATGATGCAAGACCTAAAAGATTTAACACATCCTTCATTGTCCTGTAGCATCCTTATATAGGCATCACTTTCTTGATAATGAAGTGTCTTCACAATTTTTTGAAGATGATGATACTCTTCATGATTTTATTATTAGTGAAGTTCAAGAATATTCCCAAAGTATAAATATGGGGCATAACAAACATCCCAAGGGTCTAGTTCCTTTAGAAGAAACCTTCTCACCCAATGATGTAAGTAAGATTGAAATCCTAAGTAAAACTTTCAACAAAACAAATAATGAAACTATACAAGTTGATATATGTACTAAAAAGGAACCTAAAATGTTATATTTATGAGAAACATGTTCTGCTAAAGAAACATAATTTTTTTAATCTCTTTCGTGAATTTTCAGATATATTTGCTTGGTATTGGAAAGACCTAAATGGTTATGATCCAACAATTATGAGTCATGCATATCTATAAATAAAGAATATTTGCATGTAAGAAAAAAACAAAGAACTATATATCCTACTCTAGAGGCAACCATAAGGGTCAAATTAGATAAGCTAGTTCACTCTTGCATCATTTTTCCAATAAAATATTATGAGTGGGTAGCTAATCTATTTATAGTGAGGAAAAACACTATCCAAATTCGTTTGTGTGTAGAATTTTGTTCCCTTAATAAAGCCAATGTGAAAGACAACTTTCCACTCCCTAACATGGAGCTTATTTTACAATAGGTAGTTGACTCTCATATGATGTCTCTCTTAGATGAATTCTCTGGCTACAATTATATTTATCTTAATAAAAATGATAGAAAGAAGACTACCTTTACCACCAAGTGGGGAACTTATGCTTTCAATTAATTGCCTTTTGGTATTATTAATGTCATTGCCATTTTCCAAAGGGAAATGAATATAAAATTTGAAGATTTGGTTGGAATCATTATTCAAGTATACTTTGATGATCTTAGTGTATATTGAAAGAAACGAAGCAATCATTTTGATCACTTAAAATAAATATTTATTCATTGTAAAAAATATGGAATATCTTTGAATCCTTCAAATTCTATTTTTGGGGTTAAGTATGGAAAGTTAATCTGACATATAGTTTCCAATTATGGAATTAATATAAATCCCGAAAGAGTAAATTCCATTCAGGTCCTACCTCCTCCTAAATCCAAAAAGAAAATTCAATGTTTCATGGGAAAGATAAAATTTGTAAGGAGGTTCACCCCTGATTTTGCATGGATAGTCAAACCTATACATAACATGTTAAAAAATGATCAAAATTTCCTTCGGAATTCATTTGCTGAAAAATACTTTTAATAAATTAAAGATGATATCTCATCAACCCCCGTTTTGGTCACCCCAAAATTTACCAAAGATTTTATTACTTACGCTAATGCTACTTAAGAAGTTATTTTTGCATTTTTATTGTAGAAAAATCAAGCAGGGATTGAACAACCTATAACATCTATGAGTCAAAGGATTTATGACAAAGCAATGAAATATTCATTAAGATAAAATCATGCTTATTCTTTGGTAAAAACTATATAAAAATTTAGGCACCTAATTATTGGTCAATATACAGAAGTCATGAATCCTTTTCCAACAATTAAATTCTTGTTATTTCTCTAAAAATCTTTTGTCTAGAAAAAATAGCCCACTGATAAAAAAAAATACTAAAACCATTCATTAAACAATCATACCATGCTACAATTAAAGGGAGATTATCTAGCTTACATTTGGCACAAGTCAGGGAAATAATTGGAAGTGGTTAAATAACAAATAATATATAATATATAATATATAATATATTATATATTATATATATAAAAATATATATTATATTATTTATTTTTTATTTTTTTATTTTTTTTTTTTTATTTTTATTTTTTATTTTTTATTTTTATATTTTTATTTTTATTTATTTATTATTTTATTTTTTTTATTTTTATTTTATTTTATTTATTTTATTTTTAATTTTTATTTTTTTATTTTTATTTATTTTTATTTATTTTTATATTTTTTATTATTTATTATTATTTTATTTATTTATTTTTTTTTATTTTTTTTTCTGAATTATTTTACATATCACGGATGAGGACCTGAATTTACATGAACACCCTTGGTATCATGAAATCATTTATTATCTAAATCTTACCAAAATTTATTCCTAAAAACTTAGACAAGATATAGTGGAGAAGATTAAGGCTATATGTTTCAAAATATGTATTCATAGGAAACCTCCTATTTAGAAAATCTATTGAAGGCATATTGATGAGATATGTACATGGAAAATCTACAAATAAAATTTTTAAATCACTACATGGTTATTCTCAACAATATGATCATGTAGGTGGTTATTTTAATGCAAAATCTATTGGTTACAAGATTTTAAGGACCAGATATTACTGGTATTATATATATTTTTCGTGATACTTTTAAATTTGTGAATATTGTGATTAATGCTAGCGAGCAATAGGAATACTGCATTATTCAACCATGCCCTTGGAACCTATTATCTCAACTTGTTCTTTTATCAAAGAGATTAGACTTTATTGGACCCATAAATCCACCAGCCTTAGATGGACACATTTTTATCTGACTACAACAAATTACTTTACTAAGTGGTTTGAAGAACTTCCCCTCAAAAGAGCAAATGAGGACCAAGTTATCAAGTTTTTCGAAAAAAAACACTCCTTCCTAGATTTGGAACTACTATTCACATTGTCTTAAACAACGGACTTGCATTCATTTCAAATGAAATTTCTCTATTCTATAGCAAATTTGGTATCAAACATTTCCTATTCTTCATCATATTACCCACAAGTAAATGAATTATAAAGTCCACAAATAAGAATTTAATTAATATTCTCAAGAAAATTATAAATGATAATCTGAGACAATAACATACCTTGCTACCTTATTCCCTATGGGAAAACAAAACCACAACTAAAGTCATCACTGGATAACTCCCTTTTAGTTAGTATATGTCTAAAAAGCCAACATGCACATAGAATTACAATTAGCTTCCTTTTGCTTGGAATTTCAAACTAAAGCGTTTCAAAAGTATGGTTTGATTAGCATATATCATGCTTTATTGGCCTTAGATGAACAAATAAATTTAGCTTTAAATAAAATTGAAAAGAGGAAAAGTACTGTCAACAAGTATTTAGACAAAATGGCTAAACTCACTACATTTGAAGTTGGCCAAAAAGTATTATTGTGGGATTTTGTGCAGGAAAATAAAGGGAAGCATACAAAGTTTCAAAAACTGTGGATTGGTCCTTATGAAATAACAAATGTAATGGGAAATAATTCATACCTATTGAAGGATGATGGTGATAGCATTTTGTCATACCCCATTAATGGAGCACATCTAAAACATTATGTTTATCTTGCTTCAAGATCAGTTGAATCTTGATCATTCCTCTTCTCTTATTTCTCTATTTGATTTTAATTTCCTTATTTTATTGTTGTTTGAATTTTATTTATTAGTTTCTCTTTTCTATTTTTTCTTTAATTTTTGTTATTCATATGTTCCTTTTGAGATTTAAATTTGAAATTTCAAATATATATATCTTTTTGAGACACATATATAAAATGAAGTATAATTGGCTTGGCTAAAATTTTCACAGAAGATAAGGACATATGATGCTAACAAACTAAGTATTCAATTATTGTTTAATCGGACTTTTCAAACATTTTTTGGCCCTATTCTATTCATTAGTAAGATCTAAAACATCGAACTAACCATATTTCCTTGTGGAAAAGTGTTCTTAAATAATTACTTTTTATTGATGTTTTCAAAAATGGCTTTAGGTTGAGTGCATATTATATTTGTGGAGAAGTCAATTTAGGTTGGTTTTTTACATTTTACTGTCATGTGTAAACCAGAAATCATGAGTTCAATGCAAATCACCTATATTTTTCCCTGTGGAGTTGCCTAGTTATTGATACTAGTTTTATTAAATTCAATTTATTATTTAAGCTTACCACAATCTCCTTACCATTGTATGGCGTTGTGCATGCTCCAAAATGACCCCCAAATTGTTTTTTTGACTATCAATCCATGACCAAAGAGAGGGGGCGCCACATAAGATGGCTTGCTATTTTATAAGTGCATGCTAAATTTAATGCATATTATATATGACTGATGAACTATAGATGTGGAATGATGGTTAGTACTAATGTAAATATTGTGTTACTTCAAGATATATGGATGAAAACTTGAATACATGTTATATACTTATATATGATACAATGAAAAAGGTTGTTCCAATCATATATTACATGTGATACTACATTACATAGTATCAACGAACTTTGATTTGAATTTGGGATGATATATGATGATATTGGCTCGCATTAGTATTTTGGAATTTTGGATGGAATGTAGTATATATAGTATTTGAGTTTTTGTTTGTGAATTTAAAGCCTACTTCAGTCATTGCCTAAACATTTAATCCACGCGGAAAATATGCACAATGCATGTGTTGGTTTAATGTTTTGTTGGTCAATATTGTGGGCGACTTAGATGATAAATCACTCCTAAGAAAAGCGAAGTTATTGTGTTGAGCCCTTTATTATGTTGTTTGTCTACCATTTCTGAGCATGTTGAGAGTGATGTGGCTTGACACCACCTTGAGCCTTAAATGCACCTACAAAAGGTGGGGAATTTCAATATGGACAACGAACATGCTCATCCTTAGCATTAATCGAAGGCTGAGATTTGTTAGGGTTGTGAATTCTATGATTGTTGAAGGTTATGTTTTCACATGGAAATTTGAAATCTTTTTTAAAGCACCTCCATTTTCTCTATTGCATTATCTAGTTGTCTCCATAATATTGCCTATAAAGTTTTAGTGCAAATGGTAAAATTTTGAGTTAAATTGTGCAATGACCACGTTAAATTTTCTTTAAAGGGCATGTGTCAACTTGGAAATTCAAGGAGTAGGTATGCTGATATTTGTATGGTTAATTGGATAATTTTCTTATGTTTTGGGTGTTGTATAATGGGTTCACTATTTCATTACTTTGTACATTTACCACCAACTCCATTGTCTCTATTCATATTGCCATAAATTATTGTATATTTTCTCTTTCCATTATTGACATTACTTGGAACTATGAAACCACTTTCTTCTGCAACATGTTTTCATAAAATATTGCTAGCAAACTCACGAAATTAGTTGTCAATATTTGAAAATTGAGAAATCCTAATTTCGACGTAGGGTTTCATGAAATTATCCCTAAACTTGAGCTCCTAAATGAGCAATTAAAAAATGAAAGAAAAAGAAAGAGGAATTCTCATTCTATTGCAGATGTGAAAACTCTCATGCAAGTTAAGATTCAATTGGTCCTTAAACACTTATGATCACTAGTTAATTCATTTGCTCATCTATTCCAATATAGTTCCCTTATCTCCATCGTGACCCTTGTTCATGAGCTTAAGCCCTCAAACCCTTTTAAAACCCTAGCCCTAAAAACTGACACATCATGCCATTCTCAATCGTTTTGAGTCGATTCAGGTGTATAATTTTGAAAAAGTACACTCAATATAGATGAAATCTTCTAGAATGTTGTGTGTTATCATTGGTATGACCGATGTTTCGAGTGCACTTCACCAATATTCAGGGACATTAAGCTTTTCTTATGATGAGAAGAGTGTTGGACTGAATTAAACAGAGGAGGAATTAGAATATAGTTGTTAAGGAGGACAAAGATGAAGAGACCGTTGATAAAAATAATGAGTTGAAGATAATTGGTAAATAAAATAATTTAATGATTGGTAAAGAAGTCAAAATTAATTAATTAAATAACATAATTATTTAATGTAAGTATTTAATATTCATTAACATTGATGAATTATAATATTAATTAACCACAAATAATAAAATATAGATATTAATGAATAGATTATTATATTATAGAGTTAAAATTTAAATATAACAAAAGAATTAATAAGTAAATGGATATTAGAATGAAAAATTGTTTAGTTAACTAAATTAATGGAAACAATTAATATATAATATATATATTAGATATATATAATATATAATATATATATATCAATATACTATATAATGGAGTTGTTAATAACGCGACTTTTTGGAGATTTCCGGTGACGAGGATCCGGCGAAAGAAATTGAGGTTTAAATCTATGATTTTTATGCAGTTAAAACCTGGTTTTTTTAATGCATATGTGGAATTCAGCACCCTGAAAAAACCCCTGGGAGGCCATTGATTGATGCAGAAAACTAGCCCTATCAAACTTGGGAATTCCAATAAATTGCTGACCGGAATTTGACCAGAAAAATCTCTGGAAAGACTTTTCAAAAACAGTCTGCGTTATAGACATACTGCTCTATATATATATATATATTAATATAATATATATATATATATATATAGTATAATTAATAATTAATTAAATTAGACTTTAAAATTAATAAATTAATAATAAGCTGAACCAGGTCAAATAGAATTAAAAGAGGGCTTAATGAGGGAATAAAGGAGGGATATAAAGATTATAATAAAAGAAATAAATAATGAAGACTAAGTTTAAATAGAATAAAATGGGGGGATTAATGGGAATTAAATCATTAAGGATAATTTTGAGATAATTTATAAACTAATTTATGATTAAAACATATAACTTGAATTTTTTTTATGATTAAAACTTTAAGATTGATATAAGAAGATAAAGATATAACTAAAATTATAAAGGACTAAAAAGAGGCCAAAATTAGATTGAAGAAATTTAAAAGAAAAGGGATAAGAGAAGGGGAAGGGGTGAGAAAAAAGGGAGAAAAGGAACGAGGGAGGTGGGCGAGAGAGGGGAGGGAAGGAGGGATTACTATTTATTGTTAGAAAGACCAAATTTAGAGGCCAAGAAATGGATGGTGGGTTTCCAAGAATGGCTTAACTGTTACCCATATTCTCAATTAAAGTTGTGAGGATGTTTTTCAATTTCAAGGGCTTCCCTAATGACACTGTTGGAGTGGAAGGGGGCAGAGGCTAGGATTTTTGTTTTATTAAAACATATGAGGTGCTTGGTGGAATGGGAGTGTTCAACAATGGCATATTTGGTAACACGATTATGGAAGGAGTCAGCCATATATTCTTTAAGACGAGCTTTGAAGGATCTACTCATTTTCTCTATGTAACAATTCCCATAGGCGCAAGGGATTTCATAGACTCCAGGACCTAGCATAGGGTTATTCTTGTCTTTGGCTGATCTGAGAAGTTGGTTAAGGGTTTTATGGGGTTTGAAAAAGGTCTTTATGTTCATTTTAGAAAGGATTTTAGATAAATGATAAGTAACCCCTTAAATGTAGGGCAAGGTAACTTTGGCAAGGTGAGGGGTACTGGATAGGTTTTTAGGTTGGTAGGGTGGAGAATGGAGTGAGAGGCCCTTTTTATCTTGGATGAGGAGTAACCATTGGATTTAAGGGCTTTGGTGAGATGAAATTTTTCAAAGGGTAAGGATTGGGAAGAGGAGATCCGAATGGATCTAGTGACAAGGGTCTTAAGAACACCATATTTTTGAGATGGATGATGGTGGGATTTGGCATGAAGCTACCTATCTATGTGACTCTTCTTCCTATGGACTTGGTGAGTAAGGGATCCATAAGGAAGCCAAGATACAAGGACATCAAGAAAGGGGAGGGAATGATTATCTTAGAGCTCCATAGTGAATTGGATGTGAGGGGAAATTATAGTGAGATGGGTAAGGAAGGCTTAGAGAGCTGGAAGACCATGGGACCAAATGACAAAGGTTTCATCAACAAATCTTTTCAAAAATTTAGGTTTTAAGTGGTAGGTCTCAAGGGCTATAATTTCAAAGTGTTCCATAAAAATATTAGCCACAACAGGGGAAAGGGATGAACCCATATCCGTGCTCTCAGTTTTCTCATAGCATACACCGTCAAAGGTGAGAAAGGTTGTGTTATGGAAAATTTTGATAAGGTTAAGGGTTTTAGAGTCTACAAGCTTGGAAATGAGCTCGACAGCTTCAGGGATATGAATTTTAGTAAATAAGGAAATGACATCAAAGCTAACCATGATGTCATTTTTTTCGAGTTTGAGGTATTTGATTTGTTGAATGAAATCAGAGGAGTCTTTGATAAAGGAGGAATAGTGGTCAAAAAAGGGATGAATCTTCTTAGTAAGAAATCTAGAGATGGCATGGGTGGGACCACCAATAGTGCTAACAATAGGCCTAAGGGGAATGCCATTTTTGTGAATTTTAGGTTGACCATAGATCTTGGGGATAATGAGGTTAAGGGAGATAAGAATCTTTTGGATGGTAGGTTCAAGGGATGACGATTTTATGGCTTTTATGAACTTGTTGGTAATGGTTTGGAGGGGGTTTTCGGTTAAAGGCTTGTAAGAAGATGAGGAGAGGAGATCAACAATCTTACTCGGGTAATTTGAGGAATTCATAACAAATTTGCATTGCCTTGACCACATTCTTGTCGAAGCTATTCAGCCACATGAGAGGGAAGGTGGTGGGAGATGGATTATATGGAACAAATAATGTATTCAAAGGGAATGGTACAAGGAACAATAACATAGTTAAATCCTTTTTCTAAAAGGCTTAAGGAGGGAGCGTCAAGAACAACTGAGGAAAATTTTACCACTTTAGCATTAAGAGTAGAAGGAGGGAGAGAAAGGGACAAAATAGGAGTAGAAGGGGGGGAGGATTGATTAGAATTGGGATTAACATAAAATTTAATTTTGGAATTGAGGCTAGAATAAAAGATAATGATGGAAATGATGGAGGAAGGATTATCCAAGGGATTAGAATTCCAACCCCAACATTCTCATTCTTGAAGCTGATAAAGGAAATGCATCTGTTGTTATTAATTCCTCAGATTACCATAGTAACATGCTTAATCTCATGTCCTCATCTTCTTACAAGCCTTTAACCAAAAAATCCCTCCAAACCATTACCAACAAGGTCATCATAGCCATAAAATCATCATCCCTTGAACCTGCCATCCAAAATCTTCTTATCCCCCTTAACCCCATTACCCCCAGGATATATGGTCAACCTAAAATTCACAAAAGGGCATTCCCCTTAGTCCTATTGTCAGCGATATTGGTGGTCCCACCCATGCCCTCAACAAATTACTTTTTAAGAAGCTCCATCCCTTTTCTAGCCACTCTTCCTCCTTTATCAAAGACTCCCCTGATTTCATCCAATAAATCAAACACTTCAAATTCAACAAAAATGACATCATGGTTAGCTTTAATGTCATTTCCTTATTTACTAAAATTCTTGTGCCTGAACCAATTGAGTTAATTTCTAAGCTTGTAGACTCTGAAACCCTTAACCATATTAAAATTTTCCTTAACACAACCTTTTTCACCTTTGATGGAGTATCCTATGAGAAAATCGAAGACACGACCATGGGTTCATTCCTTTCCCTTTTTGTGGCTAATATTTTCATGGAACACTTCAAAGCTGTAGCCCTTGAGACCTATCACTTAAAATCTAAATTCTGGAAAATATTTATTGATGACACCTTTTTCATTTGGTCTTATGGTCTTCAAGCTCTCCAAGCCTTCCTTATCCATCTCAATAATATTTCCCCTTACATCTAATTCACTATGGAGCTCAAAGATAACCATTCCCTCCCCTTTCTTGATGTACTTGCATCTCAACTTCCTAATGGCTCCCTTAGTCACCAATCAGAAGAAGACTTACATAGATAGGTAACTTCATGCCAAATCCCACCATCATCCATCTCAAAAATATGGTGTTCTTAAGACCCTTATCACCAGAGCCATTTAGATCTCCTCTTCCCAATCCTTACCCTTTGAAAACTTTCATCTCACCAAATCCCTAAAAACCAATGGTTACTCCTCATCCTAGATAAAAAGGGCCTTTCATTCCATTCTCCACCCCCACCAACCTAAAAACCTATCCAGTACCCCTCCCCTTGCCAAAGTTACCTTACCCTACATTTAAGGGGTTACTTATCATTTATCCAAAATCATTTCTAAAATGAACATAAAGATCTTTTTCAAACCCCATAAAACCCTTAGCAAAATTCTCAGATCGTCCAAATACAAGAATGCCCCTATGCTAGGTCTTAGAGTCTATGAAATCCCTTGCTCATGTGGGTAGTCTTACATACGGAAAATAGGCAGATACTTCAAATCTTGTCTTAAAGAGCATATGGCTGACACCTTCCATAACCATGTTACCAAATCTTCCATTGATGAATGAAATCCCTTAATCCTGTGGGTAGTCTTACATACGGAAAACGAGCATATCCTTTAAAGATTTTCTTAAAGATCATATGGCTAACACCTTCCATAACCATGTTACCAAATCTGCCATTTATGAACACTCCCATTCCACCAATCACCTCATCTGTTTTAATAAAACAAAAATCCTAGCCTCTGCACCCTTCCACTCCAACTGTGTCATTAAGGAAGCACTTGAAATTGAAAAACATCCTCACAACTTTAATCAACAATATGGGTACCAGTTAAGCCATTCTTGGAAACTATTGTAGCGGCTACAACCACCCTCCAAAATTTTTCCCTAGCTTCGTTTTGGAGCCTCCTTACCAACCTTTCATAACAGCATGTCTTGCTTCATCAAGTACACAAGATTCAGTGATTTCCTTGCAGAATTACAGTCTGTCCATGAGAGCTTGTTACATTCCCCTCACAGGTTGATTCTCCAGACTTGGTCCAGCTCCAGGCTAAGTATATCCCTCAAGAAATTGCGTAATTCTAGAGGGAAACTAGCCTTCCCTCTAGAAATTTCATAATTCTATCTGGAAGCCTGCTGGGCTCCAGAATTGCACAAATCTTCTTGTCACTATTCGCTAGAAAAATTGCGCAATTCCTCCCAGTAGGACTGCTTAGCCCAAAAATTATGCAATTGTGGGCAGCGGTCAACTTCTTTACCAAGAAATTGTGAAACCCCTCTAGGAATCTAGCCCAACTCCCTCCCTAAAATGTGCATTTTTTCTTCCCAGCTGAGTAGACTGTTGCATGTGCAATTGAGTTGACCAGTTCCCTTCGGGATCGAGAAAAATTGATTTGCATGCATGGGATGCTTCTCCCAAGGTAGCATGCAAAGGCATCCCTTGATTCAAGGATCTACTTTTAGCAGCTGGAGGTTGCATGCAAGGATCATTTTGGAAACCTCCCACCAAGTGTCGCCTTCCCTATATTTGTGGCATGCGTGTCACAACCTCAATTTTATCGAAAATGATCAACCAGATACTGCAGAGATCATTCCTCACATTGATCTTACAACTCTAACATCCCACATTGCATCTAGGAGTCATCGACACATTCAACTCAGGTGTTTTTGGGTAAGCTTGCTTTTCATGTCTTGCGTTGAATTTTTGACTCTTTTTGTGTTTTGCTTCGTATGAATGTTGACTGCTTGATTTCAGTGAGTGCTACTTGTTGTTTTGATACATACTAGCTTGTACTAGGAAATTTCAATTTTGTTTACATCTCACAGCTGTCGCATGTATGGCACTATTTTTCATGGAAGGTCGTCGTTGTAGCAACTCGCTTCACACACATTCATTCTTTCTCAGTTTCCAAATCTTGCACTTGATGTTTGCATGAATGATCATTCACTCTCATTTGCACTCATCTCACCACGCATTCAAACTTCCCATGTTTTTAGTTGCTCGTCGACTGGACTGGGCTACCTTGGCATAGACTGTGCCTTGCCTGATTAGCACTGCACATTTACAGAAGTGAAGGCTCTGACTTCCCTCCAGAAATTGTGCAAGTCTAGCCAAGCATTGACCTCCATGCTTGCATTGTGCAATTCTTGGAGGTAGTGGCCCACTGGCCCTAGAAACTGCGTAATGCAGTTTGCTAGTTGCATGCCACTGCTAACTAAAATTGCGCATTGTGTAGTTTTAGTCCTCAGCAGGCCAGGCTGGACTATGCATTGTGCAATTCCAGGAGTCAGTCAGCATCCTGACAGCTCGGACTGTGCCTTGTGCAGTTTTGGCAGTCAGTTTCCCGACCTCCCGGTGGAAATTACACAACCTTCATGATCAGTCACATAGGGATGTTGCAAGCTAGTTCTCAAGTTCGTTTTGGTTTTCGATTGACAAATTTCTTGCCATGAGGGTTTCCATGTCTCCAAGTATCATAGGTGTTCATTTGCCTCTTAGCAACACAAGTACAATGGCCTTCAAGAGAGCAGAGTCAAAGGACACCGTTGAGAGAACAACATGGGTTGTAGGCATGAATGTGTCTATGAGCTTTCCTAACTATGATGACATCAAGTTGTTCGTAGACAAGGCCATCAAGATAAGATGGCAGCAACATCACAGTGATAAACATCACAATGAGAAGCACCATCAATAACAATAGAAGGCAACACACTCACATGCGACAAATGCAAGAGGAAGGTTGTTGACAACACAAAGGTGGAACAAAGTTGCAAGCTTGATCAGATCCACTTGTGATGAAAGAAACTTTGGAGATTGAGGTTGTGAGGTGACTGCGTGACAAGACGATCGCATGAGGGCAGAGAAAAGAACATAGAAGGAGTTGCAGGTGATGAAGTAGCAAATAAAGGAAGAACAGGGGATGCATAGATGAGAGGATGAGTTGCAACAAGAACAGGTACAGTAGGGGGCACGACATGCATAGACGGATGAAACTGCACCCGTACAAGTTATAGATCCATCCTAGCAGTTAGCACAGAGAAAACATGGTGAGTGGTGTTGTTGATCGCATGCAAGGGAATTCAGAAGCATGCATGTGATCCAACCCATCTGGCACACTCACCGAGGCGAAGACAGGAAGAAAGTCTGACTGGAGCTGAACATGCAGTTGACAGTTGATGCGCATGACCACCAACAAACACTTGAATATCATCACGGACATTATGCATCAACGCATTTCCAGTTCAGCCGCACCCAAGAAGACCATGCGCATGCTAGTAGACAAGTTGGATGGAGGAGCCATACCAATGCACCTGCATGCAACAGAGGCAAGAGTTCACTTTAGCAAGATGTCACCATGGGGCACATGCACACCATCATGGATGACCAAGCTTGGCATCAACTCACCACCTTCACAATCACAAGAATGTCAAAGAGTTGGTCTCACCACAACGGACTGAGTGTTAGTGATTTCTTGCATGGCTTGCTCAAGCCATTTTGTCTCACACCAGTACATGTGCATTGTAATGTAACGTCTTGTCAAGTGGAAGTTCAAGTGTCGATAGTTGGATGTAACAATCATAGAATACATGAAGAGTCATGAGGGTAGATGAAATGTCACAAAGGGGAATGTCAAGGGTCACCCCACCCTTTGCTATAAATAGAACCCCATAACTCATTGTAAAGTTTTTTAGTCAACCAAGCTTCCGATAAGACTATCTTGGAGAGAGATTGGATAGTATTGTAACAAGCCTTGGCTTCTCCACTGCGCAGAGCTAGTATATCTCTTTGGAGGAGCATATAGTTGTGGTTGTAATGTTCTGCTGTCGGAACTAGTGGTTAGACATGGATGTATTGTAACACTAGAACTTACACCTCTTAATATAACATAGCCATCACCTTTCATGCATATGTTGTATTGTATTCTATGCCATCTGGTTTACTCTAAATGATATATGTATTTGTTTGCTCATGCATGCATGTATGGACTATTCTATATAAGTATGTATGAATCTTTTTGAAATGTGTTGTTGGTTTAACCATCACTTTGGATTGCTCACTAACTTGCTTTCCATTTTGTGATGCATCTTCACTCGTGTGTTCCTTTCCAAGCCGCGTACTACTACAGGTTTCCAAGGGGTGTACTCACCTCACACTCAGTGTGTTAGAACCTCTCATGCACCTTCCTTGACTTACTGCAATTGTCACACCCTTGCTACCAACAGGGACATCTTACTTGTCTTTGCGCGAAATCGTGGTCAAGGCATTGCCTTACGACCCACTGCTGGGACTCCTATGCCAAACGGGTTGAGGTCTAATGGGACTTCTTACTGGGGAGACCCCCTTACATGTTGGTGGGTCCAGCACCGTCAACAAAAACCCACCATCCATTTATTGACCTCTAAATACGATCTTTCTAACAATAAATATTAAGCCCTCCTTCCCTCCCCTCTTCCCCCCACCTTCTCTGTTCCTTTTCTTCCCTTTTTTCTCACCCATCCTCCTTCTCTTATCTCTTTTCTTTTAATCTAATTTTGGCCTCTTTTTGGTACTTTCTAATTTTAGTTATCTCTTTGTCTTCTTATATCAATCTTAAAGTTTCAATCATAATTCTTTTTCTTTCAGGCTATATGTTTTAATCATAAATTAGTATATAAGTTATCTCAAATTTCTCTTTGATGATTTAATTCTCATTAATCCCCCCCTTTATTCTATTCAAACCTAGTCTTCATTATTTATTTGTTTTACTATAATATTTGCATCCCTCTTTTATTCCCTCATTATTCCCTCCTTTATTCTATTTTGAACTAGTCTACTTATTTTTTATTTATTAATTTTGCTAATTTAATATATAATATATATATTAATATATATATATATATTTATATATATATAATATATATATATATATATATTTTTTTTCCATTAATTTAGTTTAACTTAAACAATTTTTAACTCTAATATCAATTTACTTATTAATTCTTTCTTTAATTCAAATTTGCGTAAAATAATAATAATCTATTCAATTAAAACTACTATTTTATTATATATATTATTATTTTGTGGTTAATTAATATTATTATATTCATCATTTGACCAATATTAACTACTTAATTTAAAATATATTTATTTTATTTAATTAAATTTTGACTCTTTACCAAACATTGAATTATTTTATTTACCAATTGTCTTCAACTCATTATTTTTATCAACGATCTCTTCACCCTTGTCCTCATTAACTATTATATTCTAATTCCTCCTATATTTAATTCAATCCAACACTCTTCTCATCATAAGAAAAGTTTAATGTCCTTGAATATGGGTGAAGTGTTCACCCAGAACGTCAGACATACTAGTGATAATATACAAAATTTCAGAAGATTTCATCTACATTAATTTTATGGCTATGAAAATATACATTCTAATATAAAGTACACTCAATTCCTATAAACCTTGTGGTATGCTATAAGATTTAAAAAAAGGGGGTCAAGCCTGTGATGAAAAGAGAACAAATAGAGTAAATGACATAGTATGCATATTTGAAGAATTTGGAAAATTCTTGGTTATTCTATCTCTAATTGTACTTGTATTTCACTCCATAAACCCTCATTTCCCCTGAAACAAATCTCGTTGGACAATTCTCTTGATGCAAAGTTTATAATAGGAATTTAAAAGGAAAACGTGTTGGTGGTTTAAATATCGTCTTACAACCATATATGATTGTTAATTTTTGCAACTCACTTTGAAGATATGAGCTTCCATCCTCATTGACCAAGTAGCATGGGTTGAGGCAGAGGGAATAGGCCTCATGGTTTGTGGGATAGTGTAAGAAGCACATAAATTCATTTTTATATCCATTTTAATGTAGATTGAGAGGAATTCCACCAATTGGCCACTCTAGGCACTTGTTTTTAGGTTCCCCTAATGTTACGTGTCAACCCTAGTATTTCAAAGAAGTTCTTCTACTCCTATGTGCCCCCATACTAATGTTAATGAGATCTGTGTAAATAACCTTGCTACTAATGCATGGGATAATTATTCTAATGATGGTTGTAAACCTTTGCTCAGCTCTTATCATGCAGAAGATAAGATTTGGGGGGAAATTATTGCAAGCCTTGCTCGTCATGTGTCTAACCACTTTCATTCCTTACCCAATCATACTCAATCCTCTTCATCTGAAGCATCAAACATTAATTCCAATATTAAACATATTGTGCTTGTTGATATTGCAATTTCTCATCCTAGTCCGACTGATGTTATTGGTACTAAAGTTGTTGATGTTGTTCATCTAGCTCCTAAATTTTCTGATTTAGCTAATAGTAGCCCTCTGCATGTAAGTTCTATCAACCCAAATGATGAAAATCCTACTTTTGACCCTTAACATTTAAATGCAGGTCAAAACATCATGGTTACATCTCATGAAAAAGGAGGAAAACAACATTAATTTGTGCATGACATAAATCTTGTAGAGTCATCTACAAGATGTCTAGTGATTACAATTGAGAAGAATTTTTTTGAAACAACACATAACTTAGTTGTTTTATTCTACTAATTTTGACTTACATAACTAATGTTTAGGTTTTGGACTTTCATGAAGCCTTGGTGGCAGTTGTTTTTATGGTTGTTCTTATGATGGCTTTATCTTTTATGATCAATGCATGTGGACACTTACTATGCACTTATTTGGATGGAAACACACACACACACATATATAGTGAAAGTCAATCTTTCATGATTGACAATAATACAATGCATGCTTATGTGGAGGATATAAGGTGTTAACATGCATGATTTGGATTTTCTTTGCTTTAAAGTATTTTTTGAGATATGATGACACACTACAATTATGGAAGTGGGTCCCATCCTCCCTCTTGAGTCACGCGATGTTTCCTATTTATTAAGAGTCCATCATTTTAATCATTTCCAATATTATTTCTTCGAGAGTCAATTTTATTTATAGACCTGAGTAAAAAAGATTCTGAAATGGTTGCATCACTGTCTCAAGTGAAGCTGATTACAAATTCTTGCACAAGGAAGGAAAATGGTACCAAATGTTCACACAAAGTATGGTATGAATGAGCATGATTTCTTTTGTTTTGGGATAATTTATTGTGTTGTTTAGATATTTGAGTATCATGAAAAATTTGTTACAATACTTCTTTTAAATAGTAATAATTAATGAAGGTTTTAAAGTTTGTATCGTTGAATAAGGTATAATTCACTTTGGTCATTGCTAATGTTTATCACTATTGTTGGCATTTTTTTCAGTTACTAATCATAACAATGTCTAAAAGGTCTTCTTTGTGCTAGCTGCGGCAAGACCAAGGCTTATTTTTTGTTTCTTACTACTTGCATTTTACTGACACGATTTATAGATGTTATCATTTGTCAAAAATAATTATGTCAGAGATTGTTTTTTTAATCTTTTAAGTTTTCCTCATTATATTTCAACAATATTGTCAATTATACTCAATGAAGGATATTTTTCTTGTCTTACCATCATGTGTCTTATACTTATTATTTCTTTTCTCACTTTTATAATTGCGATATCTTTTGTTATGTACATAACATTCTCTTTTGTTGATAAATTTTCATTTTAAATACAAACAATAAATGTTGTTAAGTCTCATTTAATATGCTTATCACTGCTTGCCTTAATAACCTACTGTTTATGTTTTGTGTTTTGTATTTGTAAATACATCTTCTATATCACATTTTGATTTGGTTTCTTGAATTTTTTTAGCAATATTTATGGTTGATTCATGTGTGTAAATATAATAGTCACATTAGTGTTGTTGGTTTCTATTTATTGGGTAGTTACTTTCAAGTTGTACTATAAAAAAAATAAGGCTATAAATTCTGGGTTATGTTCCCATCTTTCTTGGTCTAGCCCACCAAATATTCAAAAAATGTTGGATGACTAACGTTTCTATTATGGACATCAAAAGCATGGAACTACAAGGGGATGAAAGGTGTACATCCTTCTACATGCACTCACCAATATATATATCAAGGAGGATCATAAACCTATTCACTAGCCACAAAGGCGAATGGACCTTGCATTAAATGATATTGTGAAAGATGAATTGCAAAAATTGTTGCATGTAGTATTCATCTATATGATATTGAATAGTGAATGGGTGTATCCTCTAGTCATTGTGCCTAATAAAAATGGAAAATGGAGGATTTGTGTTGACTACAAAGAAATTAACAAAGACACTATGAAGGATCACTTTCCCTTGCCTTTTATTGACCAAGTTCTTATTGTCCTTGTAGGGAAAACGTTCTTCTCATTTTTGGATGGATTAAATGGGTACAACCATATCCGTGTAATCCCTAAGGATTATGATAATACTACCTTCACATGCCCTTGGGGGAATTTTTATTATAGATTTCTCCCATTTGGCATGTGCAATGCCCTTTCCACCTTCCAAAGGCTTGTGCTAATTATGACATGTGCATGATTTAGTGGAAACATATGTGGATGACTTTACATCCCATTAAGATGGTTTCCAAGAGGCTCTCTCAAACCTAATTAATGTCTTTCAAAGGTGTGAAGATATGAACCTGTCCTAAATCCATGAGAAATTTCTATTTTTGATGAATGAGGGATTTGTCTTAGGGAATTTCCTCTCTTCAAAAGGAATCTAAGTGGACCCTAACAAAATAGGCATCATAAAAAATGTTCCCATTCCTCAAAAACAAAAGGATGTTAGAAGTTGTATAGGCCTAGTTGGATATTATCAAAAAATCAAAAAATATTTCAGTAAAACTGTTTCTCCTATATTTTCATTACTGACAAAAGATGTCGATTTTTGTTGGACATATTTATGTCAAAAAGAATTTGAGAGAATAAAATAAAAAATAATGAAAACACTTGTTCTCATAGGTCCAAATTGGACTGTACTCTTTCATATTCATATAAACGCATCCAACAGGGAAATTGGGACAACTCTAGGACAGTTTGAAAGTAAACTCCATTACACAATTTATTTCATTAGCAAAAATCTATCCAAAGCTGAATTAAAATATACAGTAAATGAAAACGAGTTTCTTTCTGTTGTAGATTCTTTAAACAAATTTAGACATTACATCAATATTTATAAAGTCTTCATGCACACTGACCATGAAGCAATCATCTACATAATGAATAAACTAGATGATAATGCTCACATAATTAGGTGGTTGTTATTGTTGCAGAAATTTGACTTGATTATTTTGAAAAACTCGGAAAGGAGAATGTTGCAAAATTTCTATCAAGACTAACCTTGTTTGCAAATGAAGAAGTGGTAGATGACCAACTCCCTGATGAGAACCTCTTTTCCATATCACTCCTGTCTCCTGTTGGGTTGTGTTATATTCTTTCCATGACTAACCTACGTAGTGAACCGGGGGGTTAGAGGGGGGGCGAAGCCC
>APFE031147487.1:14394-38585 GCA_000404065.3 Pinus taeda | reverse complement strand
TAGTAATTTACCTAAGAAATAATATTTATATATACATTTTATATTTAATAATTTAAATAGATAAATTACTATTTATGTATTTTTATTTATTATTTTTTGGTTATACACATATTATTATATTATTAATGTTACTATATATTGTTTTTAATTTTATTTATGTTATTATTATATTTTACTAGTTTGTATTATTATTATTAGATATAACTATATAATACATATGTAATTATTATTATTGATATTAATATATAGTGATTATTTATTATTATTACTATATATTATATATTATTATTATACATTATTATATATTATCTTCCTTCCGTTCTTGTTTGACATTTCTTCAATTTAACTTATATAGTTATATATATAGGGGATAATAAATAATGCAATAAGCTAATTTTAAACTTACCTTAAGTAAGTATGATATTTATTTTATTTACCTAATTTATCTTGGTCCTTAGTTATAATGATAAATATGAAGGAATGCTAGTATATACTATTTGATACTAACTTACATATTATTATTATTAATAGTAATACATAATGGTTATTTATTATTTATTTTATCACTATATATTAGTGTTGATATATTATATATATTATTACATACTAATAATATTAATATTTTAACTCTTTTCTCCGTTTATTTATATTAACTATTTTTATTAACATTTCTTCATTAAAATATAGTTATATATTTGTATATATATTAATAAATAATGTAATAAACTAATTTTTAAACTAACTTCAGGTAAATAGGGTATTTATTTACCTTATTCATCATAATTCCATATATATAATATTAAAATATTAAGGACAAAGATTGTGATATATTATTATTTTTAAGAATTTTAATAAATAAACTATTATTTTATTTTATTTTTACCTAGTTTTACTTATTTCCGCAAATAAAATAGTAAATATTGGAAATAATAATAACATTAAGAATAATAATAATTTATCAGGGTCCTTGGGTCAAAATTAGACGTTAATTGATTTTAGTTGTTGGAATCTCTGCTCGAGCTATTTAACGCGCTAGACCAGATCTGTCTCTTCAGCTTGTCCTGATGATGAACCACACTAGTTGGTTCAAAACGCGTCGGCAAAGGTCTTTCTCTATGTGATTTACGCCGAAATTCTTCTTATAACTATGATGAATCACAGAAGCCTCAATTATACAAAGAAAAAATTGTTTACTGAAAACATTAATACCCATGGGGGCTTCACTCAATGAATCTATGAAATATCATGTGTGTTCGTGGCATACTAAACAATACCCCTACTTTGACTACATATTGGAAAATAACCCTAAAAATCACATTATTTAACCCCCTACCAATATGAATCCAATATACCTTCCCAATTTTTAAAACCCCTACCTTCACTAGATATTGTAGGTATCCATTTTTTTATTCACATTTTTATACTCCTTTATATTTTTTCGTTAACTTCGAACTCCATTTTTGATACCTACCAATATAAAAACCCTTTACCCCCTAATATATGCCCAATATATTATGTCATTTTTTCCTCAATATATATCCCCCAATGTGAACGCATTTGGTATGGTATTTCTCCCCCAGTGAAGCCCTTATGTTAATACCTGGCAAGAAACTATAAATCAAACTGAATTATATAGGAACATGAGTGATAAATAAAGATAAATATACATGCAACGTATTCAGAAAAACTAGAAAATATGGCAGTTGAGAATTGAAAACCGCTTTGTAGAGGAAAAAAAGAATCTGCTTTAATTGTTGAGTAGGAAAGCTAAACCAATATTTTGCAAATTGCCTTTCTAAGCTACTGGAGAGATCTGGAGGAACAACTAGTCAATTGGAAGAAAGTGTACACTCTAAACTGCGACACCCTCAAATGCTTAAATGATACTATAGACCGATTTTCTATAAAAATTCTTATATTTTGAGTTTTGAATATTTCAATGTCCATATTAAGTAACATAAATTTATATCAACTTTGTATATAGAGAGATAAAAAATTGAATGTAGAAAAAATCTTATATTTTTACTTTTGTAGTATGAGCTAATTGTGTCATTCCTCCATATTTCAATTTATCCTTTGAATAAAATATTTAAACATCCCTATTAACTAATATTTCAATATCAACTTAATACATACATATATACAAAGAGAGAGAAAGAGAGAGTAAAATTAAATGTTTTAATATTGGTCATATATAAAATATTCCAATATACACCTTCAATGGTTAATATCTTGTTGACATGTAGTATTTAACAATAATATTAGTAACAAAAAAAAAATCAATGCATGTGTAGAGAGAGAGAGAGAGAGATTTCTAGTTCTCAATATGAGGGAAACTTTGTAATGTTAACTATGTATATATTTTATAAAGTAATTAAATACAAAATTATGCTATGGCTAAAGCATTCTATTAGTTTGTCACTTAAAATAAAAGATATATGGAATTATTTTTATGCTTAGTAAGGTTGGGGAGAAAATTAGTAAGGTTGGGCGAAGTTCTGTTTGGATATTTTCTACAGTTGCGGATGTACAGAATGTTGTTTCTATATTGTAACTAGGGAAGAATGTGCAGGCAAGATAGTGCGACTTAAGCAGAACGTGCAGGCAAGACTGCATGACTTGGGCAGAACGTTCAGGTAGGGTTGCATGTCTTGGAAGAACATGTAGGCATGGTTGCACGACTTGGGAAAATGTGCAGGCAAGATTGCATGACTTGAGAAGATTGGGTGGATGAGTTTTCTAGTTTAAACCAAGCAGCTAACATGCCACTTGTATATTGTAAAATATTGTTGTATCATATTTTGCAGAAGTTTAATAAAATATTGGGGCAAACTAGTTTGGGGACTTTCTCCTCCCAACGTTAACTTATGTTCTCTACTATATTTACGATATGACATTATTGTTACATATTATTGGAAATAAATGTTAGTGAAGTAAATGAATTGGATTTCCAATACATAATTGAAGTAAAATAACACTTGAAATAAAATTGACTAAGTGTTGGATTTAAAGTATTTTGGGTAAAAGTAATTTTAAAGTGAAATCTCACAGGTGCCACAAAATGCCCACGGTGGTCGTAAGGTGCCACAACATGGGGTCATGACACAACCCTGCCTAATTTCTCCCACCAAGGCACCTCCATCACTACAACCATCATCTAACTCCAAAGGTATCTCACCTTTATCGCATCCATCAAGCCACTCCTCACAAAAACATCCCATAATGTGCCCAAGTTATGCGTCCCATGCCGCATCAAAGTCAAGTCTAAAGATGACCTTGTCTCCTCAACGAATCAAATACTCCAAAACCACCATAGCATGAAGTCTTCACCAGATGTAATTCTCTTCAAGACATCATAGGCTCCTTTGAACCATCCTCATCCAACACTTCAGGTAAGCACACTTGTATCGGTCAGAATTCCCATCGCAAGTTGGCTCTACCTTCCTTGTCGCATGGATGCTCTCATAAGCTGCCCATATCTTCCTTCAAAAATGACCATGGCTTTGTTCTTTGAATGAACCCAGTATCTCTATAAATCCATCTGCAAAATATGTTCTTGTGGCGTCAACAAGTCCATCATGCACAACATCCTTTCTTTGCACTTCAACTTTATGCACATGACTTCAGTTGCCCAATTCATCCACTTCAATGGATCCAACGCAACTTCATCCATTGCATCCTTGCCTTCGATCAGGTTAGCACCCTTAGTTTCCCTGTCTTCATATAATTATCACAGGTCCCTTCCATCATCATTGTCTCCCCCACTTAAGGTTAACCAAAATTGCCTCTTAGCTCCAACGAAACTGTAATGAAGAATTCCACCTAAGTATGTGTGTATTATGTTGCCTTCACTTTCATATGCCCTTACTTAATTATTTCCATGAGTCATGTCGAGAACTTAGCCAAATCTCAATGAGGCTAAGCGTGACTCACATAATACCCAAGCTACTCGAGAATTTGTACCTTTTTCTCTAAGGTCGCATACTACCCAAAAAAGTCCTCCGAAAATTAAAGTCCCTTAGTTCTCAACTGCACAACAACTCATCCCAACCTTCCGAGGAAACCTCTCCCATCACATCGACAAACACATGCTTCCTTCGCCCATCTTTGCATATGATCCATCTTCCAAAGATTTCAACGAAACAAATGTTATAGTAATACTTACATCTTCATGAGGTCTCTCCAAGTGAGTGCCTCCATCCTTCAATGGTTACATTGTGCACAAATCTGGTTCAAACAGGGCAAGAAACATTATACCAAGTTCCTTCTCTTCTGTCGACTCTTCTAAAACACTTCCTTCTTGATACATCATAACTTCTTCTTCCTCATCGCAATTGGCAACTTCAACATATTCAAATGCCCAACCAAGTTGAAGAATCTCAACTCTAACCTTGTCTTCTTAAACTTCAAGCTCTTCTTGCAACCGTGGCCTTTCTTCCTTCATGCATCCCAATTTGTCCATGACTTGCATAAGTCTATTGTGGTGAAGTAAAATTATGAGTGTGGACACAAATAATTCCTCTAGCCTGATAATGGGCTTAGCCACAACTGATACATTATATGGAAGATTTCCTTAGGTTAGAACCAATTAAGAGGGGCTACCTCTTAGTATGTTTATTTTGTTTGATGATGTCCTTGCTTGCTCACTCCATCTATCTCTTGTTTCCTTATTCAAACACCTGAAACAAGTAAACAAGAGCAAACAACAACCATGATAGTAGACAAATTGTAATTCAACCTACTTAACAAGTCAAGAAGCATTAATCCATAAACATGTGAGATGACACATTATGTAGAAAATTAATCAATAGTTGCATATACATTGAATCAAGAAGAGATTACAACCATTGTCTTGATGTTGTCATTCTCCTCTAACAAAACAAGGTTCCCACACACTTCTGCTAGCATTCCATGATGGCCTCAACAATGATATTTTTAAGGCTCTTTCCTTTAGGATTCACACTAAACCAAATTCACACTTCTCCCTCACACAACTAGAGAGCTACAACTATGAATAGTTTTTTGTTTACTCCAAAACTTAATTAGCACTAGCACACCAACATTAACACTACAACACTAACAATAGCTTGTGCTTGGGAAAAAAGGAGGTTTATATAGCATGAATGGATGGGAGATGGATCCTCTTATCATGGGAGAAGTTCTTATCTCTTGAGGTAGTTCCATCCTTATAGGGGAAAGGAGCCCAAATTGACATCCTCAACCCCATCCGACCAAACCATTTACCATACTTCTATTATGAAGCTTCTAGAAATAGAAGCTTCGGCTCTTTATTTAAAAAACTTTCCATAAGAGGACCGGCTCGACTCGAAAAAATCTTAGTCACTTCAGTCGGTGTTAGGGACAGTGTCAATCCCTACATATTGGCACGAGGAGGACAAGGGCCATTAGCGCCGATCCTGTAAATTGGGAAAAACAGAAGATTTTGGGGAAATGGTGCAAAAGTGAATTGTCTGCTCATGAATAGGAACACAATGGGAGTTTCTTCATGAAGGGAAAGCCTGTAGGGTTCACTGTAGAGGTCCTCCAGGATCAAGGAATGGGAAGTATAGGGATAGTGACAAAAGTTTGTGTAACAAAGGCCCCTAAAGCGTGAAGGTCGAACTAGAGTGAGGGATGAAATGATTTATGAATCAGTGCAGGGAACGATAGTTTATCGTCGGAAAACCTGAAAGTAAGTACAAATACATATACATAACTAAAAAATCTATCAAATGTTACATCAATCATGGTATGGACACAAACATCTAGAGAATGACCATGTAAATAGATCCAAGAATAGGCGCAGTCATTCGTTAAAGAGGATCATAATGAAACCAAGATATCGTCGTAGCCATCCAATAATGAGAAGGATCCCATATGATAACTCATGGTATGGTCATAGCCATCCATCTGAAAGAGACATGTATATCAACATAACCATGTCACATCACTTCGCAACCTAGACTTTTGTAATCTGAGTCCAGGGTCTTGTGCTCCAACACGACCTGATCAAAGTACAAATTCTAACATGTGAATTGATGTGTTGACGTCGAACATGCTAGAAAATTGCTTGATTACAATGATGTAAAATGTTAACAAGCATGAGAGAACCCACCAATAATGACAATGGTCCTCAAGGTACTATCAACACAATCCATGGAATGTGAATAGATGAACCGAAGTCAAACACCCATGAAATCACTCAGTCGAAAGCCAATGATGTGAGCTTGTCATTAAGTGCGAAAAACTTGCCATTACGGCATGCAAGCTCTAAGGTACTGGAAGGGAGTCTCTCAGTCAACTTCCTAGATAACGAGTTGAAGTCAATAGGAAGTGACCATTTCAAAGGAGGTCCATAATGTATCCCACACCATCGACATGAGACAAAAGGATGCAAAATGATTTTGGACGATACAGAGAATCAGAGGTAAGTGTTACTGCAGAAGGACAACTCTTGAACATATCGGCAACATGATTGGAATTTTGGTAGCTCTTGGATCCATAAGATCAGTGGTCATGATGACGTGGCAGAGATCCAATGGAAGGCAAAAATGAATGGCCCAACCCGGGAAGGTCAACGATACAAAGGAGGATATACAAACCCGACACAAAGCAGAAAGTGTCATGTTCAAGAGTGAGCTGCCGACACAACTGATTAGATTTCCAAATTTTCCCCACCATCTCTCGCAGGTACCCCAATTATTTTAATCGCAAGCTTGAATGGGGTATTATATGCTTGCACTATAAGTTCATCCTTCGGACAAATCCATCCTAGTCAGTTTAACGAGCCCTCAGAAGGAGAAGCTCATGTTTGCCATGATGACAAATCTGATGTCGTTTAATATTTTAACGAGTATGACAAAAGAGTAACTCGGTATCTTTTTCATGTTTATAAAGTTTGAAAAAGACACGGAAAATAAAACTCCACATTGTCCCTTTTTTTATATTTGTGTCTCTCGAGCCTGAAAAGGTAGAAAACAATACTTGAGAGAACTGCTTGACCATTTCAGTCAAGGAGTACCTTTTTTGTAAATAGTGCATCCTAGACCGAAAAAGGGGTAAACATATATTGCGTGCACGACATTTCGCATCCCTTAATGAGTTCGAAACAACAACGGCTCGGCTATCTTTACATTTTTAAAGGGTCGGAGAAGAGCTTGAAAGAAGACCCCCCATTTTATTCTCTTTTACTAGTCAAAAGGCAAAAATACTGGGAAATATTTCATATAAGTTTTACGAGTTTAGAAAAGAGCTTAAACGTGACTCGGCATCATCGATGAACATCCATCACCTATTGCTACGCAGAAAGGTAAAGTGTATTATCCAATTCTTGAGGCAAAATAGGTCAAAATATTTACAAAAACCTAATATTTCATGAAAAATTGAATAGAAAGGAGTAAAAGTAAAATTTTTTTATCATTTAGTATTTTACCTTGCTATGAAAGACTTTTTACTCACTTTTTCCCTAATTGTTCTTGAGAAAATTGCGAGAGATCCGGGAGGTCATTCATCGAGCCGCCAGTTACAAGTAAGATCCAAAGCCCTAAGCTTCATTTTTATACCATTTATTCTTGTTTTTAACCATTTTTGGGATTTTTTAGGGAGTATTTATTGAAAGTTTTTTCGCCCTCGGTCGATGCGACTTCCAAGCACAAAATCGCACTGGTCGAGGGTAATCAACACGGCGTATCGTGTTGTTAGCGAAACTATTTTTTAAAACAAGCGAGCCAGCGTCGTGAATAGGGAAAAACCCTATTTACCCTTAAAACCACTGTTAAAATTTTAAATTTATGGGTCAAAAATGATTATTGACTTAAATCTATGGTTTTTGCAAGAAAGAATTGCCGAAAATGGTAGACTGGAAAGAACGTGAGCACGAGGATGTGGACACCCAAGCATTGAATGATTCAAATTTCCTGGATGCTTTGAGGGACTGTGAGATCCTCAAATTATTTCTCACGCTAGGGATGCGGGCCCAACCTGAGTTGCTTCAGTACCTGATTGGTCTCTAGGACATAAATTAGGAAATATTCGTCATTGGTGACCAAGAGCTGGAGTTAGAAAATCCAGACATATATTTCATCACAACACTATCCCAAAGAGGGGAACCAGTCAACTTATATGGTTCACGACCGATTGGGGAAAGCATATCCATGTTTCTCGCTAAACATTGCCATGAAGCCCTCAAATCCAAGAGTTGTAAGATTAAGATTTCCACCGTTCAGGATCTGACACTGACAGTGTTACTGTTGACTATCAACAAAGTGGTGGGGTCCTAGGCAATGCACGAGACTAACAAGTCAAAATTATTGTATGCCATCGACTTCACAGCACCAACGATTTTCAACGGTGCAGAGGACATGAATATCAACATAAAACACCAACTAACCAAAGCGAAGGTGGGGAATCTAAAGAATTTTTGCTTCAAATCCATATTAGTGACCTTTTTCTTGGAACAGGTGCCATTGTTCCAATACTAGTTGACTGAGGTAGATCTTCCCATGCCACGTAACCTGCAGATGGCCCGTTGGAGTCGTTTGATGCCCAGGATCACTAGGGGCTAGCACATGTCGTACAGGCTTGCCTTATTTTCATGGCTATGAGGACAGACAATTGTCGTGGAGCATTAGCCATACAATGGCACTGACTTCCGTGGAGATCCGGACATGCCATTACCAGATGGAGAGGACTTTGATGATGAAGGTAAAAAATCAATTTTAAATTTTGTGATTTTTCAATTGTTTTCTATATATATGTGTTTATATCATTTTGTTTTGTCAATGTAGATGGTGGACCAGAGCATCCCGATGGGATGTCCCTAATAGCCAGGTGTGTTGCCCACCGGGTTAATGTTGTCGCTCCTTATTAGGATGGGAGTGAAAACGAGGACAAGATTGCGAGGAAACTTGAGGGGTTGACTCGTGGTATCCCAAAGTATGCTTGACTGGGAGATATTCCTCGCCAATACTAGAGACACAAGGTGGGAGTATTGGATCAGATCCACCGATTGTTGACTCATGTTGCATGAGCCGTGTCATGCTACCATGATCACCATGCAAATTAGTTCCAAGGTCCATCATTTACATTTTTTGAGGCATGTGTGCCACGGATATATGAGCCCTGTGAGTCGCTGATGTTATTTTGGACACACATTATTTTTTTGGGTTTTGATGTATCAAACATTATCACAATATATATATATATATAAATATATATATATATATATATATTATAAATATATATATATATAGTATAATATATATATATATATATATATAATATATATATATAATATAATGCGATATATTCTTTCTTACTATGGTATAAATGATTTGTTTTATCTTTTCACATGTTTTGTAAATGTCTATCCAACACATAATTAGCTAATGCATATGTCAATGTATTCATGCGTTTAGGAATATGATGATATGTAATGTAATAAAAATTCCTTTCCAGTAGACGAATATGGAGATACATTCTCAATATTTGAGGGTTTCTGATGGAATATTTCCTGTTGAGTTGAAGGACGACAAGGTGTGAATCCAGGTTGACAAACAACTCTTGAATGTCAAGAGAAATAGCTTCTGACAACAGTTCGATGACCACACTGTATTCAGCAATTTTGTTAGTTCTACAACCTAAATAGATACCTTGAAGATCGATCAAATCACTGTTAGGGTCGTAAATGATCAAATCACTGTTAGGGTCGTAAATGGCCCAAGTCACAGATGATAGGTTCCGGGTACTACAACAAGCACCATCAGCAAAACCGATGTGGGGAGTCACAGACATCTACAAAGCGAGGAAAACATAGTAAGTAGGAAAGTTGTTTGGAAACTAACACACCAAACCACACTGCACAAAATGAATAACACACTGATGTACACAAGTAACCATGAAAGATGACATAAGCATAGTACTTCTTGAGGTGGGAGTCCATGTTGGGACTCAGGTAACCAATCAACACAAATGAACGCTAAAGTTTTATCGTTGACATGACAAGTAAGCATCGACTTGGCCAAATAATAGAGTAGAACTCATATAAGGCTTTCGCCCATGCCCCCTGGGCGAGGGAGGGTTACGAGTTAGATGGAAACCCCATTGCAATAATGGGAAATCAGTAAAAGCTCAGGGAGGGAGAAAAATCTTGAATCCATGAAGGGATAAAGGTGCCCTTAGTTGAAATAGCTTGACCACGTCAGGATAAAATGATATGTCAATAGGCGATTGAGAAGAGAACTGCTCAAGACATGTAGACAAGACCGTGGGGCGAGGTAGGAAAGAGGAAGGAGGATGAGTATTGTTCCATGGTGGTTCCTCGAGAGACGTTACTTCCATGATACCTGCGTTAGCAAGGAAAGTCACGGCTAAGGGATCAAAAGATTCCAAAGTGCCAAGCCATGCGGATTGAAAATACATATCGAGAGAGGTTTTCGAAACAGGAGAATCAGAGGATGTGGAACTTGAGTCTGAAAAAATTTCCATGTAATTGATTTCGGTAGGACTAAGCGACATAACCTTGCCCTAGGTATCAACAAGATTTGGTGAAGGTATGACCCAAGGGTCATATTTGACCGAGATCATGTTGACAAAGGCAACATGAGGAGGTGGGAGTGGAAAAACTCCCATTAAGGCGGAATCTTTAAAAATACCTGGCCCCACACTCTCATTGGGAGCACCAGTGTGCTTGACATATGGAACAATGCCATTCAAGGAGGAAGAGGCAAAGAAGGATAGCTGGTCGACAGTGACAATCTTCCCTTGATGGGAAAATGAATCATCAAAATACAGAGAAGGCTACAACATGCATAGCATGGGTCAAGCTCCGACGGAGTAGAAGATTATAATTGAGATTAGCCACAACAATATATACCTTGACTTGTACTGTCTTTCCCTCCAGAGTAATGGCAAGGTTAGGTAAGACACCGAAGGGTCACGAATCACACCCATTGAAAGCTTCCAATGTGTTTGGTGATTGGTTCAAAGCAGGAGAACCAATGGCCTTTGAGCATGCGATTGACATGATGCAGGTGGAAGCACCTTCATCGATGACAGTCCTATGGATGGTATTCTCATTGATGATTACCTGAATGACAAAGGAAATCTAATGAGGCAAGTGTGAAACATGTTTCTCTAGATCAAAACATATCAAATTGGAATCAGAGGGATCAATACCCCCAATAGTCGACAACAAAGATTTCCGCTGTGATGAGCAACTTTGGAGCACCTCGAGAGCCGACATAGCTAACGGTGCCTGAGCCAAGTCCTCAACAATATTGTAGTGCTAAGTCCCTTATGTGATGGGATTGTACGAGGATTTCCTTAGCACACCTTGTGAGGGTGGTCATATAGCGGAATCAGGGTTGGGGCGCTCAATATGAAGAGGGCCAGAACTTGGGGCAGAAAAAGAAGGGGGTGGCTTCTTTCTCTTTTCCAGCTGTCGGAGCAAGAGTTTGGTAATATTTTAATCTAGTAGCGACATTAATAGGCATACTAATCATGAACACTTGAGATCCTGAGGAAGGAGATGATTGAGGTTGGTCTACCATTTGGGTCTATTGAGATGGAAATGGCTCTTTTAGGATATTTGGGGTCCCTTTGAGAAAACAACTAACTTCAGATCGTCAGAGACAGTCCTTGGTATAGTGATCCTCCTCACAAATGAGGCAAGGATACTTATATTTCCGTTGTGAAGATTCTCCAGCAGACGATTTAGGAGGACCTTGTTTTGGGGCATCAACTTTACCATTGACTTTTCCTTTCTTCTTACCTTTAGAGGGTTTCTCTACTACAATAGATTGGACAACTCGACCTCCGAGGTTTTACCAGGGCTAGGTGGATTCTGCGAAGAACTATTGGAAACAGTGTTTGAGACCGACTTTTGTTTGGAAGAAGATTTAGCAGGGGTCTGGGACACTGAACTGATAACTCCATCCATAGGGGGTGTAGCCTACGACCTCGATGCCACAGGATTGGATGATGGCCGCAGAGCATCGGGTAATAACTCATACAAAGTGCTAGAATAAGAGTAAACTAGATCTAAGTACTGGGAACGAGCAATGGCTTGTTCTTCAATAATGCACCCACCCATAGCCATATCACAAGCAATTGGGGCCACGAATGACTTAGTGAACCATTCGGTGAGCAACTGATTAGAAATCTCGAATTTTATTAGGTGAAATCTATATCTCCATTCATGGATGTGATCGGAGATGTGTGTCGTAGTATCTTGCTTAAGCGATGTGAGAAAATAGGTGCCAGTTTCATAGCGAACTGGCAGCTAGAAATGCGTGAGGAAAGACATGGCTAAAGAGTTAAAGTCATGGTAAGTACTTCGAGGATGCTCAATGTACCACTTGGCTGCAGCACCTATGAGGGTTCGTTGGAAAAGATAGAGATGAATGGAATTGTCAACGTATGAATTCAAAGAGCACCAGAGGTGATATGTCATCACGTGGGCTTGAGGATCTTATTTTGCTTTCCCATCGAATTTTGAACAATCACTAGTAATCTTGGATGGAACCAAAGGCCAGTATGGTCAATGAAGAATTGAATCATTCATAAGGTAAGACACATATGGGAACTCTAGTGTGGCCAAGAATGGAAATTGAGTATTGAAAGGAATTGGAGGTCGATAAGTGGGTCCAAGCGAAGGAGCCCATCCCTACTGGTAAGGATTTTGGCCCCACAATGGGGGATTTTGGCCATATGGCATTTGATTCTATCCCCATTGTGGGTTACCTTGGCCATAGGGAGGATTTTGACCTTGAATACCTTGAAACTGTCTGGTCATATGTTGTTGATAAGCAACATACGGGAGAGGCTATTGAGCCTGTTGACCTTGGACATATGGGTATTGTACCTATTGTCCCAGAACAGACGGGTGGTGAACCCATTGCCCCTGAACAAGAGGATTTTGGACCTAGTGCCTTTTGGGCATAAGGATTATACACATGTTTCCCTTGGACATAGGGATTATGTACCTACTTCCCTAGACCAAAAGGATTATGTACCTGTTGACCTAGGGGATTAGGTTTTTCTACCTGCTACCCTTGGCCAAAAGGATTCTAGACTTGTTGACCTAGGACATTAGGATTTTGAGCCTACTGCTGTAGAACTTGACCCTGGCCTTGCCCTTGCAAGGGTTTACCCTGCTGATATGTATATAATGGTTGCTGCTACCTAGGTTGGTTTTGCTGCTACAAGGGTTAGCCTTGTGGCTGCAAAATTTTTCCTTGGTGCTGCATAGGTTGGCCCTGTGAGGACATGGGATGGGAGTTCTACAGAGCATAATATATCTGTTGTTGCATGGTTTTTTGCAATGGCTGCAAGTGATGCCCATGTGGTTGTTGCAGTTGACCTTTCTACGGGATCAGTTGGCCTTGTTGTTGTGCGGATAGCCCTTGCTACAACAAATGTTTCTCTTGCGGTAACAAAGGTTGCCCTTGATGTTGTAGAGGTGGTCCTTGTCATTGCAAGGGTACTTGAATACTGCCCGGCAAATTCCTAAACTGAATCTGGCCATAGCCACCCTAGAAAGTGGATGAGCCATGTTGAACGTACTACCTAGACTGAAGGGTGTAAGGCTGCTTAACCATTCCTTGAGAACCATATGAAATGTAAGGAGTTTGGTATTGGACCTGAGCCTCATAAGGCTATTGGTACTAGACATTGCTTGAACCAGATGGACCAACAAGATTTTGAACCTGTTGGTACTAGACATTGCTCAATCCAGCAAGATCAATAGGGTTTTGAACAATGCTAGAAGAATGCTGGTTCATACCAAGCATGTGAGCCTGTGAGCCAATCACACTGGTGGTGTCACACACCATAGAAACATTCATATTCTTTCCCCCAGGCAGTGGCACATCTTGGCCACTGATCAGAGGGATGGAGGAACTAACAGAGACATTCCTTGAGACCGTCGTTGAACCAGACGAGTGACTGGGACAGATGATACAAAAGGGCTCGGAACGATGGGTTGCATCAGGACTGAGGTAATGGCCTATTGGGAGGTCGATTTCACAATGAACGGACTTGTAGCAGGCATGGCGTCAGACGCCCAAACAGGGTTATGGTAAAGCGATGAGGCACTAGGTGTACCTAAAACCAACTATGCCAAGGATGCATAATAAGGTGGCAATTCCCGATACACACTGATAGGAATGTTCCCTGTATAGGGGAAACCTTTAGGAGGAAAAATATGTTTTTCCTCCTCGACAATGTGTGGAGTAGAAACTTCTTACTCATTTGGAGAGGTGACTGGAGCATCACCTTCGAGTTCCATATCTAGGAACAAACGATGATGAAATACTGAAGAAGTACGAGGGGATAATTCCAAAGGAACACCTAATTTCTTGTACGAACTATACGGACACTGCGGTGATATCGCAACAGGCCGTTCAAACAAAGGATTCAGAGGATAGATAACCAATCCAAGCTGACCATCAGTGGTCGGCGAACTCTCATGAGTTTGAATGGGATTGTCTGGAGATTTTGGGCCAAAATCAATGGATGACCCAGCATCTGAAGTAGGCAGAGGACGTGATGACAAAGGTTGAATGCTCAGAACAATTCCAAGCTCATCATCTTGGTCCTCGAGTGACTCTAGTAATTCAGAAAATGACTCCTCAGGCAATCTTTTAGATAGAGGAGAGGAAGAGGAACTAGGTGAACCGGATGGTTCAGCCATGATGACCTTATCTTAGTTAATAGGAAAAGAGAGAAATAAACTTCAAGGCTTTAGAAGTTCTTTAAGGGAAACTCACGTTTGGTCTAGAAAAGACTAACAGGATGTTATAAGATTGAGGAGGACAAGGGCCATTAGCGTCGATCCTGTAAACTGGGAAAAACATAAGATTTTGCAGAAATGGGGCAAAAGTGAATTGTTTTGATCATGAAGAGGGACACAATGGGAGTTTCCTCATGAAGGGAAACCCTAGAGGGTTCACTGTAGAGGTCCTCCAGGATCAAGGAATGGGGAATACAAGGGCAGTGACAAAATGTTGTGTAAAAAATTCCCCCTAAATCATGAAGGCCGAACTAGAGTGAGGGATGAAATGCTTTATAAATCAGTGCAGGGAACCATAGTTTGTTGTCGAAAAACCTACAAATAAGTACAGATACATATACATAACTGAAAACTCTGTCAAATGTTACATGAATCGTGGTATGGATGCAACCATCCAAGGAATGACCATGTAAATGGATCCAAGCATGGGCACAACCATCCGTTAAATAGGATCATAATGAAACCAAGGTATGGTCGCAGCCATCCAATAATGAGAAGGATCACATATGATAACTCACGGTATGGTCGCAACCATCCATCTGAAAGAGACATGTATATCAACATAACCATGTCACATCACTTCACAACCTGGACTTTTTTAATTTGAGTCCAGGGTCTTGCACTCCAACACGACCTGATCAAAGTACAAATTCTAACATGTGAATAGATGTGTTAACGTCGAACATGCTAGAAAATCTCTTGATTACCAGTCAATGATGTAAACTATTAACAAGCACGAGAGAAGCCACCAATAATGACAATGGTCCTCAAGGTACTATCAGTACAATCCATGGAATGTGAATAGAGGAACTGAAGTCGAACACCCATGAAATCACTTTGTCGAAAGCCAATGATGTGAGCTTGTCTTTGAGTATGAAGAACTTGCCATTAGGGCATGCAAGCTCTAAGGTACTGGAAAGGAGTCTCTCAGTCAACTTCCTGGAAATGAGTTGAAGTTGACAGGAAGTGACCATCTCAAAGGAGGGCCATAATGTATCCCACATCATCGACATGAAACAAAAGGATGCAAAATGATTCTGGATGATACAGAAAATCAAAGGTAAGTGTAACTACAGAAGGACAACCCTTGAACATATCGGTGACACGACTAGAAGTTTGGCAGCTTTTGGATCCATAAGATCGGTGGTCATGATGATGTGGCAGAGATCAAATCGAAGACAAAAATGAATGGCCCAACTCGGGAAGGTCAACGATACAAAGGAGGATATCCCAACCCAACACAAAGTAGAAAGTGTCATGTTCAAGAGTGAGTTGCCGACACAACTGATCAGATTACCAAATTTTCCCCCACCATCTCTTGTAGGTACCCCAATTATTTTTAGTCGTAATCTTAAAGGGGATAGCATATGCTTGCACTGTAAGTTCATCCTTTGGATGAATCCGACCTAGTCAATTTAACAAGCCCATGGAAGGAGAAGCTCATGTTCATCATGGTGATGAATCTGATGTCGTTTAACGAGTCCCAAAAAGGTGTAACTCAGTATATTTTTCATGTTTAGAGAGTTTAAAAAAGACACAGAAAAGAAAAATCCACATGGTCCCTTTTCATACATTTGTGTCTCTTGAGCCTGAAAAGGTAGAAAAAAATACTTGAGAGAACCACTTGACCATTTTAGTCAAGGACTACCTTTTTCGTAAATAGTGCATCCCAGGTCGAAAAAGGGGTAAACGTATATTGGGCGCACGATGTTTCGCATCCGTTAATGAGTTCGAAACAACAAGGGCTCGGCTATATTTTCATTTTTAAAGGGTCGGAAAAGAGCTTGAAAGAAGACCCCCCATTTTATTCTCTTTTACAAGCCAAAAGGGAAACATTCTCGGCAATATTTTCATATAAGTTTTAGAGTCGAGAAAAGAGCTTAAACATGACTCAGCATCATCGATGAACATCCATCACCTGTTGATGCAAAAAAAGGTAAAGCATATTATCTAATTCTTGAGGCAAAATAGGTCAAATATTTACAAAAACCTAATATTTCAGGAAAAACTGAATAAAAAGGAGGAAAAGTAAATATTTTTTATCATTTAGTATTTTACCTTGCCGTGAAAGACTTTTTACTCACATTTTCCCTAATTGTTCTGGAGCAGATTGCGTGAGATCCAGGAGGTCATTCATTGAGCTGCCAGTTACAGGTAAGATCCAAAGCCCTAACCTTCATTTTTATACCATTTATTCCTATTTTTAAGCATTTTTGGGATTTTTGACGGAGGATTTATAAAAGGTTTTTTTGCACTCGGTCGATGCGACTTCCAGGCACAGAATCGCATCGCCAACGATAATTAACACTGCCTATCGCATTGTCGATGCAACAATTTTTTAAAATAGGCGTGCCGGCGTTGTGAATAGTGAAAAAACCTATTTACCCTTAAAAACACCATTGAAATTTGAAATTTATGGGTCAAAAATGATTATTGACTTAAATCTATGGTTTTTGCAGGAAAGAATTGCCGAAAATGGTAGACTCGAAAAAATGTGAGCACGAGGATGTGGACACCTAGGCACTGAATGATCCAAATTGCTTGGATGCTTTGAGGGCCTGTGGACTCCTCAAATTCTTTCTGACACCAAGGATGCGGGCCCAACCTAAGTTGCTTCGGTACCTGATTAGTCTCTAGGACATAAATCGAGAAATATTCGTCATTGGTGACCAAGAGCTGGACTTAGAAACTTTAGGCATTTTTCATCACAAGACTATCTCAAAGAGGGGAACCAGTCAACTTATATGGGTCATGACCAATTGGGGCAAGCATATCCATGTTGCTCACCAAACATTGCCCTGAAGCCCTCAAATCCAAGAGTGGTAAGATTGGGATTTCCACCGTTCAGGATCTGACACTAAGAGTGTTACTGTTGACTATCAATAGAGTGGCAGGGTCCCATGTAGTGCACAAGAATAACAAGTCAAAATTCGTGTATGCCATCAACTACACAACACCGACGATCTTCAACTGGGCGAAGGACATGAAGATCAACATAAAATGCCAGCTGACCAAAACTAAGCTGGGGAATCTAAAGCATTTTTGCCTCAGATCCGTACTAGTGACCCTTTCTTGGAATGGTTGCCACTGTTCTAGTACAAGTTGACTAAAGTAGATCCTCCCATGACACGCAACCCGCGGATGGCCCACTAGAGTCGTTTAATGCCCAGGATCACTAGGGGTCAACACATGTCATACAGGCTTGCCTTCTTTTCATGGCTAAGAGGAAAAATGATCATCGTGGAGGACTGGCCATATAATGGCACTGACTTTCGTTGAGATCCGAACATGCTGTTACCAGATGGAGAGGATTTTGATGATGAAGGTAAAAAATCAATTTTTAATTTTGTGATTTTTTAATTGTTTTTGATATATATGTGTGTGTGTGTGTGTGTGTGTGTGTGTGTGTGTGTTTGTGTGTGTGTGTGTTTGTGTGTGTGTGTTTATATCATTTTTCTTTATCAATGCAGATGTTGGACCAGAGAATCCTGCTAGGATGTCCCCAATAACCAGACGTGTCGCCCACCCAATTGATGTTGTCGCTCATTATCAGGAGGGGAGTGACAATGAGGAGGAGATCGCGAGGAACCTTGAGGGGTTGACTTGTGGTATCCCAAAGTATGCTCAGGTGGGACATATTCCTTGCCAGTACCAGAGACACACGATGGTAGTATCGGATCAGATTAGCCGATTGCTGACTTGTGTTGCATAAGCCATGTCATGCTACTATGATCACGATAAAGATTAGTTCCTAGGTCCAGCATTTACATTTTTTGAGGCATGCGTGCCACGAATATATGAGGCCTGCGAGTCGCCGATGTTATTTTGGACACACATATTATTTTTTGGGGTTTTGATGTATCAAAAATTATCACCATATATATATATATATGATATATTTTCTTGCTGACTATGGTACAAATGATTTTTTTTTATCTTTTCACATGTTTCGTAAATGTCTATCCAACAAATAATTAGCTAATGCATATGTCAATGCATTCATGCATCTAGGAATATGATGATATGTAATGTAATCAAAATTCCTTTCCATTAGAAGAATACGAGATACATTCTCAATATTTGAGGGTTTCTAACAGAATATTGTCTGTTGAGTTGAAATACGACAAGCTATGAATCCAGGTTGACAACCAACTCTTGAATGTCAAGAGCAATAACTTCTGACAACAGTTCGATGACTGCAGTGTATTCAGCAATGTTGTTAGTTGTACGGCATAAACAGATACCTTGAAGATCAATCAACTCACCATTAGGGTTGTAAATAGCCCAGGCGATGAATGATAGGTTCCGGGTACTACAACAAGCACCATCAACAAAGCCGATGTGGGGAGTCACATACATCTGCAAAGCAAGAAAAACATAGTAAATAGGAAAGTTGTTTGGAAACTAACATACCAAACCACACTACACAAAAATGAATAACACACTAATGTACACAAGTAACCATGCAAGATGACCTAAGCATAGTACTTCTTGAGGTGGGAGTGCATGCTGGAGCTCGGGTAATCAATCAACATGAATGAACGCTAAAGTTTTATCATTGACATGATGAGTAAGCATTGACTCAGCCAAATAATAGAGTAGTACTCATATAAGGCTTTGGCCCCATTTCGCCTGGGCGAGGGAGGGTTACGACTCAGATGGAAACCCCATTGCAATAATGGGAAATCAGTAAAAACTCTGGGAGGGAGAAAAATCCTAAATCCATGAAGGGATAAAGGTGCCCTCAGTTGAAATACATTGACCACGTCAGGATAAAATGACACATCAATAGGTGATTGAGAAGGGAACTTCTCACGACACGTAGACAAGACGGCAGGGTGAGGTAGGAACGAGGAACAAGGATGAGTATCATTCCATGGTGCTTCCTCGAGAGACATTACTTCCATGATACCTATGTCAGCAAGAAAGTATTAGCTATTGGATCAAAATATTCCAAAGCGCCAAGCCATGGGGATTGAGAATATGTATCGAGAGAGGTCTTTGAAATAGGAGAATGAAAGGATGCAAAACTTGAGGCTGAAACAATTTCCACATAATTTATTTTGGGAGGACTAAGCGGCATAACCTCTCCCCAGTTATCAACAAGATCTGGTGAAGGTATGACCCAAGGGTCATATTTGACCGAGCTCAAGTTGACAGAGGCAACATGAGGAGGTGGGAGCGAAAAAATTCCCATTAAGGCAGAATATTTAAAAAGACCTGCCCCCACACTCTCATAGGGAGCACCAGTGTGCTTAACGTACGAAACATTGCCATCCGAGGAGGAAGAGGCATAGAAGGGTACCTAGTCGATAGTGACAATCTTTGCTTGATAGGGAAAATAAATCATGCGAAATAGGGAGGAGGCTACAACATGCATAGCATGGGTCCAGCTTCGGCCGAGTAGAAGATTATAATTGAGATTAGTGTCAATAATCACTACCTCGACTTGTACTTTTTTTCCCTCCAGAGTAATGGAAAGGTTAGGTAAGACATCGAAGGGTTGCAAATCGCACCCATCAAAAGCTTCCAAAGTGTTCGGTGACTGGATCAAAGAAGGAGAACCAATGGCCTTCGAGCATGTGATTGACATGATGCAAGTGGAAGCACCTTCATCGACGACAGTCTTGTGGATGGCATTCTCATTGATGATTACCTGAATGAGAAAGGAAATCTGATGAGGCAGGTACGAAACATGGTTCTCTAGATCAAAACATATCGAATTGGAATCGGTGGGATCAATATCCCCAATAGCTGACAGCAAAGATTTTTGTTGTGATGTGCAACTTTCGAGCACCTCGAGAGCTGACTTAGCTAATTGCACCTAACCCAAGTCCTCAAAAATATTACAGCGTTGAGTGGCTTGGGCATTGGGATTGTACGAGGATTTCATTAGCACACCTCGAGAGGGTGGCCATATAGCAAAATCAGGGTTAGGGTGCTCGATATGAGGAGGGCCAGAACTCGGGTCAGAAGAAGAAGGGGTGGCTTCTTTCTCTTTTCTAGCTGTCAGAGTAGGAGTTTGGTAATATTTTGATCTAGTAGCCCCATTAATAGGCGTACTCATCATGAACACTTGAGATCCTGAGGAAGGAGATGATTCAGGTTGGTCTACCATTTGGGTCTGCTGAGACGGAAATGGCTCTTTTAATACAACTGGGGTCCCTTTGATAAAACGACTAACTTCGGATCGTCAGGGACAATCCTTGGTATAGTGATCCTCCTCACAAATGAGGCAGGGATACTTAGATTTCCATTTTGAATATTCACCAGCAGACGATTTAGGAGGACCCTGTTTCGGGGCATTGGCTTTACACTTGCCTCTGCCTTTCTTCTTACTTTTCAAGGATTTTGTCTCCTACAATAGACTAGACAGCTGGACCTCCGAGGTTTTACCAGGGCCAGGTGGATTGTGCGAAGAACTATTGAAAACAGTGTTTGAGACCGACTTCTGTTTGGAAGAAGATTTAGCAGGGATCTAGGACATTGAACCAATAACTCCATCCACAGGTGGTGTAGCCTGTGACTTTGATGCCATGGGATCAAATGATGGTTGTTGAACATTAGGTAATAACTCATACAAAGTGCGAGACTGAGAGTAAACTAGATCTAAGTACTGGGCACTAGCAATGGCTTGTTCTTTAGTAACGCACCCACCCATAGGTATATCGCTAGCAATTGGGGCCAGGAATGACTTAGTGAACCATTCGGTGAGAAACTGATCAGAAATATCGAATTTGATCAGGTGACATCTACATATCCATTCATGGATGTGATCAGATATGTGTGTCGCAGTATCTTTCTTAAGCTATGTGAGAAAATAGGTGCCAGTTTCATAGCGAACCGGCAGCTGGAAATACGTGAGGAAAGCCATGGCTAAAGAGTTAAATTCATGGTAAGTACTTTGAGGAAGCTTGATGTACCACTTGGTTGTAGCACCTGTGAGGGTTCGTTGGAAAATATAGAGACTAATGGAATCGTCAACATACGAATTCGAATACCACCAAAGGTGATATGTCATCATGTGGGCTTCAGGATCTTCTTTTTTCTTTCCGATCGAATTTCGAACAATCGCTCGCGATCTTGGACGGAACCGGAGGCCAGTATGGCAAATGAAGAATTGGATCATTCGTAAGGCGAGACACATTTGGGAACTCTAGTGTGGCCAAGAATGGAAATTGAGTATTGAAATGCATTGGAGGTCGGTAAGTGGGTCCAAGCGAAGGAGCACATCCCTGCTGGTAAGGATTTGGCCCCATAGTGGGGGATTTTGGCCATATGACATTTGATTATATCCACATTATGGGTTACCTTGGCCATATGGAGGATTTTGACCTTGAATACCTTGGAAATGTCCAGTCATAGGTGGTTGATAAGTAACGTATGGGTTGAGAGGCTATTGAGCCTGTTGACCTTGGACATATGGGTATTGTACTTGTGTTTCCTGAACATATGGGTGGTGAACCTATTGCCCTTGAACAAGAGGATTTTGGACCTGGTACCCTTGGGCATAAGGATTATACACTTGTTTCCCTTAGACATAGGGATGTTGTACCTGCTTCCTTAAACCAAAAGGATTATGTACATGTTGACCTAGGGCATTAGGGTTTTGTACCTGCTGCCCTTGGCCAAAAGGATTATAGACCTGTTGACCTAGGACATTATAATTTTGTGCTTGCTGCTACAGAACTTGACCCTGCTCTTGCCCTTGTAAGGGTTGACCCTGCTGATATGTATATAAGTGTTTTTGTTGCCTAGGTTGGTTTTGTTGCTGCAAGGGTTGGCCTTCCGGCTACAAAATTTGTCCCTAGGGCTATAGAGGTTGGCCCTAAAAGGACGTGAGCTGGGAGTTTTGCGAAGCATAGTGCATCTACTGTTGCATGGTTTGCTGCAACGGTTGCAAGGTTGCCCCTGTGTTTGTTGCAGTTGACCTTACTGTAGAATAATTTGGACTTATTGTTGCGTAGATAGCCCTTGCTACAACAAATGTTGCTCTTGTGGTAACAAAGGTTGCCCTTTTTGTTGTAGAGGTTGTGCTTGTTGTTGCAAGGGTACTTGAATAGTGCCCGAAAAAATCCCGAACTGAATCTGGCCATGGCCACCTTGGAAAGTGGATGAGCCAGGCTGAATGTACTGCCAAACTAAAGGGTGTAAGGCTAATTAACAGTTCCTTGAGAACCATGTGGAATGTAAGGAGTTTGGTATAAGACCTGAGCCACATAAGGCTGTTGATACTAGACATTTCTTGATCCAGACTGACCAACGGGATTTTGAACCTATTGGTACTGGACATTGCTCGATCCAATAGGATCAACAGGGTTTTGAACAACGCTAGAAGAAAGCAGGTTCTTCATGTGAGCCTGTGAGCCACTCACATTGGTGGTGCCAGACACCATAGAAACATTCATATTCTTCCCCCTAGATAGTGGCACATCTTGGCCACTAATCAGAGGGATGGAGGAACTGACAAAGGCATTCCTCAATACCACCGTTGAACTGGACGGGTGACTGGGACGGACGATACAAGAGGGCTCAGAACAGTGGGTTACACCAGGACTGAGGTAACAGCCTATTGGGAGGTCGAGTTCACAATGAACAGACCTGTAGTAGGCATGGCCTCGGATGCCCAAACAGGGTTATGGTAAATTGATGAGGCACTAAGTGTACCTGAAACCAATTGTGCCAAGGATACATAATGAGGCGACAATTCCGATACACACTGATGGGAATGCTCCCTGTATAGGGGAAACCTTCAGGAGGAAAAGGATGTTTTTCCTCCTTTACAGTGTGTGGAGTAGAAACTTCTAACTCATCCAGAGAAGTGACTGGAACATCGCCTCCGGGTTCCATGGGAACAAACGACGATGAAAAACCGAAGAAGAATGAGGGGATAATTCCAAAGGAACACCTGGTTGATCGTATGGACTATACAGACAATGCAGTGATATCACAATAGGGTCAAATAAAGGATTCAAAGGATAGATAACCAGTCCAAGCTGACTGTCAGTGGTCAACGAACTCTCAGAAGTTTGAACGGGATTGTCTAGAGATTCCAGGTCAAAATCAATGGGTGACCCAATATCTGAAGTAGGCGGAGGACGTGACGACAAAGGTTGAATACTCAGAAAAATTCTAATCTCAACAACTTGGTCCTCGAGTGACTATGGTAATTCAAGAAAAAAATCCTCAAGCAATCTTTCAGACGAAGGAGAGGAAGAGTGTTGGGTTGTGTTATCCACTAACCTACGTAGTGAACCGGGGGGTTAGAGGGGGTCGGAGCGAACCTACCTATGGTTTTTCGGTCCACAGTTTTGGACGCGATGGTTTTTGGTCCATGGTATTGGATGCTTCGGCATGTATAAATATGTATTGTAACATTGAAAGGAATATAATGAAAAAT
>APFE031147487.1:688-11079 GCA_000404065.3 Pinus taeda | reverse complement strand
GGCATGTATAAATATGTATTGTAACATTGAAAGGAATATAATGAAAAATCAAGCTGGTAGTCTTGGTTTTGAGATCCAGTGGGAAATCTCTGTGTATATTTGTTTTATGTGCTATGCTCTCGCATTTTTATTTTTCCTGGGATTTAGAATTCGTGTGCAGGTAATTTTTGTACGGGGTTAAAACCTACAATGAGGAACTAGGCGAACCAGATGGATCAGCCATGATGACCTTATCTTAGTTAACAGGAAAAGGGAGAAATAAAATTCAGGGCTTTAAAATTTCTTTTAAGGGAAACTCACAATGGGAAATCAATTTATTAAGACGCGTAAATAGACTAGTGCTCTTTCATTTTTTAAGAGTCGAGAAAGAAACAAAGATGACACTACCACTTTCGACTAGAAACGAGCTCGAAAGGACAAGTGCTTGAATGATCTTTTAAGTTTAATGAGTCAAAAAGATCAAATGACTACTCTGGATGATCTAGGCAAAAAGGATTACGAGGCAACCGTGAACTGTAGAATACCTCCCGGTGAACCGAGAATACCTCCCCGAATGTTGTGTTCAGTGTATCACGTTTGCAAGGCGGCCGACTTGGCTTCCCATGGACAAAGGATTGCAGCCTAGAGGGGTCTCCCATTATACACTTGACGGGGGGAGAACAAATCCGTACTAGCACTATCTAATGCCGAATCTAACGACAACTGCTAGGCTTAAAGACGCTGAAACACGTCTCTAGCCTAGACCTTCTAGATACGATCATTAGATTTCAAATGCGCCTTAGGTTAATTGAGTTCATTTTAAATTTTATGTTGAGTTATGTCTCAATTTTCAGGCCTTAGCGATGTGACTCGAAAAACCCTAAATGCAACTAAATGAGACAAGAACCTTTCAATTCGATGAATTGTCTACACTAGAGAGGGTAGGAGACACACAATCAAATGAAAACAACCAAGCAACTAAAAGCAAAATTATTTTTCACTACTTTTTTTAGAAAATAAACTAATGAAAATATATTCCAATTCCTAATTTCCTAACAAGTACATTTCTAACAGACCTTCTAAAAGTAAAAAAAGTTTTTTTTTTTTTCAAATGCCAATGCAATCCTAGTCTTTAATTATGCTGACTACTGTAGAATATTTTTGCAACAAACCAGAATTTCATACTTTTTAATGAAAGGATGAAATGAATTTTTTGCATACAACACTTCAATGAAAAAGTTTTGAAAACAATTAGCTCTTCAAGCAAATGAAAACACGAAAAGAGAAACTCGTTCAGACTAATGAAACACCAACTTGACCAAAAAAAAGACAAGCAATGTGATCCATGCCGAAAAAGAAATGTTTAGACAAGCAAACGAAAACTTTTCAAACTTGTGTAATGGAGGTCAAAGCTGGAACAAGACCACAAATGAAATGTAAGGAGTAAATGCACAAACAACTCGACTCACTGAGTCCACAATCAGTTGAATGGATGACAATCTAGATGCCTAGTGCCACTAACCAACCAATGACCCAATAAATCAGCGGAAAGATGACAAATCAATAAGCAAATAGAACCAAATGAAAATCAGCTTTCTAGTCAGGGATAAAATGGTCTAAAAGGCTTACGAGGTCGAAATCATGAGAGAAAAACACATTGGCCACGATTGGGGACAAACCCTAAGCTTTACTTATGGGCATCGGCGCGACTGCCTAATTGACAACAAGCGGCAAAGGGAGGTCACCATGACTGTTTCTTAGCATATCTCATTGATCAGCACGACTCTCGGTGAATTAAGCGTGCTCAGTGAAGGATCCAAGAAAAAGAATTAAAAAAAAAATGCTAGGACCAGATTTGCTACTATGAATTTTAAACTCAGACTAGTAAGCAAAGGAAAACAAACAGAACCAAAGGGAGAAAGTGGAACTAGAAAAGTTCACACAAAGTCATGAAATATCAAACAAGACAAACAGAAGGATTGGCTCCCCAGTATGGTCGCCAATTTGTGGTGAAGTAAAATTATGAGTGCAGACATAACAAATTCCTCTAGCCCAATAATGGGTCTAGCCACAACCAATACATTCTATGGAATAGTTCCTTAGGTTAGAACCAATTAAGAGGGTCTACCTCTTATTACGCTTATCCAGTTTGATGATGTCCTTGCTTGCTTGCTCTAGCTATCTCTTGTTTCCTTCTTCAAACACCTTAAACAAGTAAACAAGAGCAAAAAACAACCATGATAATAGACAAATTGTAATTCAACCTACTTAACAAGTCAAGAAGCATTAAGCCATAAACATGTGAGATGACACATTATGTAGGAAATCAATCGATAGTTGCATATATATTGAATCAAGAAGATATTACAACCATTTTCTTAACGTTGTCGTTCTCCTCCGACAAAACCAGGTTCCCACACACTTCTGCTAGCATTCCGTGATGGCCTCAACAATGATAGTTTTAAGGCTCTTCCCCTTAGGCTTCACACTAAACCAAATTCACACTTCTTCCTCGCACAACTAGAGAGCTACAACTATGAATAGTTCGTTTCTTACTCCAAAACTTAATTAGCACTAACACGCCAACATTAACACTACAACACTAACACTAACAATAACACTAGCTTGTGCTTGGGAAAAAGGGAGGTTTATGAAGCATGAATGGATGGGATATGGATCCTCTTCTCATGGGAGAAGGTATTATCTCTTGAGGTAGTTCCATCCTTCTAGGGGAAAGGAGCCCAAACTGACATCCTTGACCCCATCTGGCCAAACCGTTTACCATACTTCCGTTACGAAGCTTCTAGAGCTGGAAGCTTTGGCTCTTTATTTAAAAAACTTTCCATAAGAGGACCGATGCGACTAGAACAAAGCTCAGTCGATCCAGTCGGCACTAGGGACAGTGTTAATCCCTTCATATCGTCACGAAGAGGAAAAGGGCCATTAGCATTGGTCTTGTAAATGGGGAAAACATAATATTTTGGGGAAATGGTACAAAACGGAATTGTTCTGCTCATGAAGAGGGACACAATGGGAGTGTCTTCATGAAGGGAAAGCCTATAGGGTTCACTGTAGAGGTCCTCCAGAATCAAGGAATAGGGAGTACAGGGACAGTGAAAAATTTTGTGTAACATCTATCATGACCCTCTTGCAAACCTGCCATCATACTACTTAACTTTCAACAAGCTCACAGCATTGATCACAGTTCTTCCAAACTTCTCCAAGTGCCCACCTTTACAAGGTAGCCTCTAATAACATATTTTCATGTCAACACCCACTTTCTTCAAAATGAGATTTGATACCAACTGTCATGGCCCTGCTCTGTGGCACCTTATGACCACCATGCATGTTGTGCAGCACTAGCAAGATTTCGCTTTAAAATTACTTCCACCCGAACTACACCTACTTCCAACACTTAGTCGAATTTTCATTCAAGTATTCTTTACTTCAATTATGTAGTGAAATTAATCTTTATTCATTTACTTCATTCAATTATACAACCTTTCAACAGTGTGATAACCAAAACAACAATACAACAGTGAAATAGTGTGTATCGCAATTATAATATTAAAACAAATGTACGATGGCAGGGGAAACCCCCCAAACTAGTTTGTCGCAATCCTTTATTTAATTGTTTAAACAATATTTAAAACAACATTTTACAACATGCAAATGGCATAGCAATTGTCTGGCCTAGGTCAGCAAACTTATGCACCCAATCTGTCCAAATCATGTAGCATGCCCTGCACATTCTTCCCAAGTCATGTAGTCTTCTTGCACATTCTGTCCAAGACTTTCAAACCTTCCCACATGGTGTGACCTGTCAATAAACCCTAAAAATTCTGCCCATAACAAAGACCAACTAAATCTCGGTCATGCAGGTGCGTTGGGTGAGCCTCACCTTGTCCCTCACTCTCTTGTTGTGTCCTCTATGCCCTTGTGTGAAATTTTGGTTTTCTTGCGATATCACAAATTCGCCTAAGTGCGACCTGTCTCAAATAATTATTGGGAATAATAAAATATATCAAATATTTAAAGCATGACTCTAATGGAACAAAAATGTAAGGAATAATATTTGTAATCTAATCTTTTATATTTCCTTCAATCTTATGTGAAATAGAATTTGACTTACTAACACTAACATCCATCTCCGAAGTAGCAACAATACCTTGTATAATATCTCTGAAAACTGTCCATTCATCCACCTATCCAATCCCAAAGAGTGATACATCATCAAAATATAAAAGATGTGTTAATATATTTTCACTAGACACCTTCAAACCCTTAATTCTTCCATCACTTCTAGCCTTACCAATCATTCTACCAAAACCTTCAATCACATAAAGAAATACTAAGGTAGATAAAGGGAATCCCTATCTAATTTCTCTTCATGCTTTGAAGAATCTTGTACGAGATCCACTAACAAGAACAAAAATGTGCTTTGAAGAATCCTATAGGAGATCCACTAACAAGAACAACAATATTAGTAAAATAAATACATCCCATTATCCATTCTATAACCTGTAAACCTAGTCTAATCTGTAACATAATCAATTTAAGAAAACCCCAATCTACTTTGTCATATGCTTTCACCAAATCCATTTTTAGAATTAATGCTTCCATCTTATTTTTCTTCACTAAATGAATATACTCTTATGCTACTCCAATATCATCTATAATTTGTCTTTTTTTTTAATGTTAATTAGATATCCCTTCAGAAAATTTTCTTTTAATTTTATTATAAATATTTTTTATAATTATATAGACGAGATTACATAAAGATATTGGTCTAAGCTCCCTCTTTCTTGATTGCTAGCCTTGGTAATTTTATACTTAAAATTATCTAAAACACTCAATTGAATATAACAAAATAATTAAAATACACTGATGTGAAACAACTACTCACATTATTATGATGTCATGTGCTTTTGCAAGTGGCCCTAGAGTATGACTTTTCCTTGAATACTATTTCCTTAATGCGCTTCATCTCCTTGATTTGGAATGTTGTGTGTAAACTATTGTGTGGTCTAACTAATAGATGAAATGAATTTTTTCAATACTTTTTTTTTGTTGAATTTTAAGCAAATTTTGGTAGAGATTTTTAGATACTTGAGTAAGTTATTTGATTTGCAAAATTCTACTGCTCCAGAAATTTTTCAGGTCGCTCAATCTATGCATGCATATTCAAAAATATTTTTTAAATAACAAAAAATCACAATCTTACTTGAAATTGTATCACCAAATTCCGGTGAAAAATACCAATTTGTAACAGCCCCGAGTTGAAAGTTCATGTACTAAAGTTAATAAAGGCAAACTAAGACTAGGTTCATGGGTCACTTATTCCAAGATGGTATCCTAGTGGGCATCACTTGTTTGTTACGGCTGAGGGGAAATTGGAAAAGGCAACGGAAAAGGCTTTGGAAAGGAAAAAAAAACATTTTTAGCAATTTATTTATGAAAATAAAGGAAAATAGGCGAAAGGGGAGGTGAAAGGTCACAAGTTGCATGTGAGGAGGAAATTGAAGGAAAATTAAACAAAATGAAGAGATTAGAGGCATCAAGAATAAAAAGACATCAGAGCATCAGTTGGTAGCATTTTGTCAGTTTTGTTTTAGAATTAGTCTCAAGAGAAGAAAAGCACCAAGAGGAGAAGGAAAAGAAAGCAAAAAAAGGAAGGACAAGGAAAGAAAAGGAAGGAAAAGGAAAGGAAATGAAGCAAGGATCAAGTAAGGAAAGGTTGGATTAAGAAGCTTCAACAGGAATAATTGCAGGTAACAGGTTGCATGTATGATTTCCTAGCTGGTTTTGGAATTCATGGTATATGCATATGTATGTTTGGTATATTTCATGTCAGTGGGATTTTGCCTAGTTTTGACAATGGTTTTTGCCTTGCCTTAGCATTTCTAGATAGCCATGGTGTGATGGGTTTCATTCTCTATTGAGCTTTGGATTTTTGAAAGGTTTTGGATCTGGGTGAGGTGGTTTTAGGAAAATCCCAAGGGTTGCGAGTGGAGATGGTTTTCTCTTGGAAACCCTCAATAGGTGGGTGTAGACAGAAAAATTCCTTAAGGGATGGTGAAGGAATTATGAGCATCCAAGCTTAGTTTGGTTTTATGATCTCGAGACCGATTTATCTGAGTTCATAGTGTGGTGAGGGTGGAGGTGGTTTAACCTATGGATGCCATTGGTTGTTTATGGATTGGTTTATCCCATGAGATCCCACATTCATGCTTGGAATATGGAACATGGGTGATTTGCTAAAAGAGTTATTTGGTTCAACTCAATCTATGGTTGGGTGGTATGTGGAAGTCCCTGACTTTGTTGGCTTTTGAATATTGTCATTAAGATCTAAGTGTATCTTAGCTTTGATGAGAAATCATACTTGTTATTATGTTGCTTTAATGGTTTTTATACCATTCTTATCTATTTGGTTATATGTTGGTTATAAGAAGGGTTATATGTCAGATTTAAGTATGGCTATTATCACATCTTCATTAATGAATGTCTGGTTAATGAATGCATGACCTAACTGGTGTTATGACATAATGACAGTCCTAGTTGGGAGGGGTCAGGTTAAGTCCTGGTTCAAGTCCTAGTTTGGAAGCTTTGTTTCTATGTTATTCATCTTTTCTGGAAGTTTCACTGAGGTTTGGGCAGAGACCTGAGTCCTATCCCTGAAAAAGTGGCTCAAAATTTGGGGTAGCATAGAAATGACTGGAAAATTCCATAATCAAAGGGAAGCATCCTTATGGGACTAATTGGAGGCATATAATCGCTTGAATTCCTTGAAAATAGAGCAACTGAGCCTCTAGGTTAGTGAAAAAAAGAGTTGGCTCAGGGGTTGGACACTTAGAGGGCTTGGGTACCTCCTCGAGGTCCTGTAGGACCTAAGGGAAGTCATTAAAGTCTTAAGTTGTCAAATCCATTTCCTTAAGGTCATATAGGAGGTTGAGTCTTATCATAGTGACCCTTAGCTCATGTTTTCCCAAGAAAACCAGCAAAAGTGGGTAAATGTTGGAGAAGGCGGTTACACGGTGGTATCAGAGCGGGTTGCACTCTCTTTTGGTAGAAGTTGATCTTATCAAGGTTATGGTTGTCATGCATGGGGCCATGGTATACAGTTGGTATGGTCATGCATGATGTTTTTATATCAATATGATTATGATTATATATGTATCACAGTAATGTGGATTGGTCTTGCAGATGAGATCAACCTCCCCTAAACATCAATGAGGTATGGTTTTGATTTTGGAATCTATTTGGTTTATCTAACATGGAACACTTGTAGGAAGAAGAGAATCAAAGATGACAAGAAAAATGGTAGACTACAGTTCCTGTAACTCTCCCTACAGATCAGTTGGGTAGCAAGGATATGAGTATTCTCCTGGTATAGAAAATACATTGAGGAGTTTGAAGGCAAAGCAAACAATGAAAGGTTGGTTGAGGCTCAGGAAAGACTTGCAAGGACTCAGGAAATGCAATTAGAATTCAATGTAGTGATTCTTCAGAGCTTGTCAAAATTGCAGAGACAAGGACAGTTGAGGATGAATCAAGAGAAGGAAGAGAAAACTAATGGATCATATGTTAGTAGGTCTCGGTATGGATATGTGTTGGATAGAGGGGATACAGTCAGAGGTGGTTGATCGTTGGATACATCTGATGGGAGGACAAGTATGTATGGGCATCATTCTAGTTCATCATCCAAGATACATTATCACAGTCATCCCTATCATCATCCTTATAGGAGGACTGAGTACTTTCCTGAGGAGTTAAAGAAATTCAAGCTTTGTACATTCAATGGAGAGATGAAGAATTCAAAAGATGTAGAGGCATGGTTGCTTCGGATCAAGAAATTCTTCAGATTTCATAGCTACTCAAAGAACATGAAATCCAAGATAGCCACCTTCAATCTTAAAGGGAAATCAGACATTTGGTGGAATATGTGAAGAATTCCAAGGATATTTAGGAGGAAGATTTGATTTGGGATGAGTTCGAGAGAATCTTCAAGATGAAGTACCTATCGAAGAGGTACTATGATGACAGAGCTAAGGAATGTTATGATTTCTAGATGGGTTTTGTGATAGATGATGAGTATACTAGTAGGTTCCTAGATTTGTTGAGGTATGTGCCTTATCTCAAGGATGAGTGGGTTTCCAACAACACATAGATATCAGATTGAGTTTGATGAGCCTAGATCGTTGGATGAGGCCATCCATAAGTTGAAGAATTGTTATGAGTAGTCAAAGAGGAAAGTTGATTCTAAGCGTGATTTGAAGAGAAATGAGAAAGTTAAAGGGAAGTGGCCACCGAAGCAAGGAATACCTTAGGATGTAGGTGAGAAAGAAAATGGTTCCTTACAAGAATTTCAATGCAATCGAAAAGACACATGGGTCGCAGCCTAGAGAAAAGCATAATAGAGGTGATGGTAGGGGTCCATTGTAGTGTTGGATATGTGGTAAAGATCATTGAAAGAAGGATTTTCCAGTGTAGTAGGGTGGTAGGCCTCAGATCTATAGTGCTCAAGGGGCCTAGACAGTTGTGGATGTTGGTCATAACATTCCTCGAATTTATGCAGTTGTGGACAATAAGTAGGCATCCATTATTGAGATGGAAGGTAAGTTCTATGATCGAGTTGTTTCTATTTTGATTGATCCTGCATCTAATTATATTTATGTTAATCTTGACCTGGTGAATAAGTGTGGCTTGAGAAAATAATTGCATGGAGAGTCTTGGTTGGTGCAGTTAGATGCAGGTACCAAGAAGGAAGTTCATCACTGGGTAAGAGCTTATGCATTTTAGTTGAATTGTATGCCTACAAAAGCACATCTGAATGTACTGCCATTGGGATCATATAGTATGATTTTGGGTATGGATTGGCTATATCTTCACAAGGCCAAAGTAAATTGTTATGACAAGGTTATTGAGTGTCTAGATGATAATGGGGAAAAGAGAATCTTGCAGGGAAAGAATAACCCTACATCGATGAGGATGGTCACAGTTATGCAGGCTAAGAAAAGTTGCAGGAAAGGGTGTGTGATGTTTATAGTTCATATTTTCAGTGACAAGGGTAAGGATGTTGAGGATGCAAAAACATTCAAGAGGTACCCTATATTACAATAGTTTCAGGATGTGTTTCCAGCAGAGATTCCAGAGTTGCCTCCCCATAGTGAAGTGAACTTTTCTATTGAGTTGGTACCAGGAGAAGCACCAACATCAAAGGAACCTTATAGGATGAGTGTTCCAGAGTTAGTAGAGTTGAGATTGCAGCTGAAGGAAATGATTGATAAGGGATACATTAGGACAAGTGTATTGCCTTAGGGTGTACGAGTGTTTTTCGTGAAGAAGAACGATGTTAATCTCAGTTTGTGCATTGATTACAGGCAACTGAACAAGGTGACGATCAAGAATAGGTACTTGTTGTCGTGGATTGATGATTTGTTTGATTAGTTGAAGGGAGAAACAATGTTCTTTAAGATTGATCTGAGATTAGGATACCATTAGGTACACATCAAAGAATGGGGCATCTGCAAGACTTCTTTCAGGACTGGATATGGGCATTATGAGTTTGTTGTAGTTCCATTTAGTTTGAATAATTCTCTAACTAATTTTATGTGCTTGATGAATAGTGTTTTTGTGTTCTTATCTTGATATATTCTAAGAATAAGGAAGAGCATGTCAAGCACTTAGCAGCAATGTTGAAATTTATAAGAGAGCATCAGTTGTATGCCATTATTAGCAAGTTCATTTTCTTTCAAACAAAGGTACATTATTTGGGACATGTTGTCTCCAAGGAAGGAATAACAGTGGACCCAGAAAAGATCAGAGCTATCATGGACTGCGCAGCTCCTATAAATGTCGATGAATTCAGATCATTCATGGGGTTAGAAGGTTACTATAGGAGGCTCATCAGGAACTTCTCATGCATTGCATATCCTATTACATCATTGCAAAGAAAAGGCAAGAAATTTGAATGGACAAAGGAATGTGCAAAAAATTTGAGCAGTTGAATTAGTTGTTTAAAAACACCCCAGTTCTTATGATTGGAGATCTAAACAAAGAGTTCAGGGTGTGTTAAGATTCCTGCAAAAGAGGGCTTAGTGTAGTCATGATGCAGGAGGGACAAGTGGTACGTTATGACTCTAGGAAACTAAATGAGCATGAACATAACTATGTGACTCATGATCTTGAGTTGGTAGCTATTATTCATGCCTTGAATATGTGGAGGCATTATCTTCTTGGATTAGGTACCTATTTGACAAACTGAATCTGAATTCCAGGCAGGCTAGGTGGTTGGCCACGATCAATGAGTTTGATTGTTATGAAACCAGCTCAAGAAAAGATAGAAAAGATAGATCAACGCCTTAGAAATCAGCCTCTTCGAGGGGGCAACCTCCTTTACATTACATAAATGA
>APFE031147483.1:1069-12032 GCA_000404065.3 Pinus taeda | reverse complement strand
AAAAATAAAAAATTCACAATCTTACCTAAGATTCCCATAAAAACCATTTAATTTATAAATTAAACCAAACTATTTAAAAATCATTTTGGATTTATTTTTTCTATACATCCAATTTAAATTGATTTATTTCTACGCATCAAAAAGTAATTTAGAATCATTTTTCTTAACCCATCCAACCCAGAACTGAGTGCTCGCTTTCCCAAAGTAGAGACTGCATACGATGAGATGAATCATGCGTAATAACCCATCCAGGATTACATTACCCAAATGGATGAGGTAAATGGTCGGTATATTGGAGTGTTAGTTGAAGGCAACAGTAAATGCCAAAACAAACACCTAGTTAATTAACAGAAAAAGGGAAAAAATTTAAGTCCAAAACACAAAATGCTAGTATATTAAACAAACACCTAGTTAATTAACAGAAAAAGGGAAAAAATTTAAGTCCAAAACACAAAATGCTAATATATTAAGTCAGGGATCACACACCAGATACTAAATTCAATGAACCATTTTTCCATCCGGAATCTAAATCAATATTGATATTTATGTGTGTTATGTGCTATGCACTGATTTTATATATATATAACTCGGCATCTTGTATATCTTATATGTGGGCGAAGATATCCTTATTTTCATTCGTCAAAATCTGCATTCACACAATAAAAATCCACAGAAAGATCTTTCCTATTGGCGTACTTGAGACCTGAAAATCGATATAATTATTTAAATTTAAACATTCTATTTATAGCTTCTACCTCTAATCCGTGGCTTAATTAAATAAAAACCTCTCTGTTTGGCAAATATGTTTGCAGTTGGAGCTTCTCACACAATATCCATGAAACCTGTGGCTCTGGAACAAGCATGTCCACCCTTCTGCAACCTCTGCTTGCATCTCTGATCATGATGACCAAAAATAAATGAATTAGTCAATTAGTTTAATCTAGTAACTACACACCCTCTTGAAACTAGTGGATGGATCCAAGAAAATTCAAATATATCTAGAACAATAGCATACCAAAGCTTATTGCAAGTAGCAAGAGCAGAAATAAGGCACTCAATCTGTTGCCCATTCTCTTCTCCGTGTCGTTCAGATGGGAATTCCTTTTAACTTGTAAGATATATTCACAGATGGGATATCAGCGAGAGTGGGTATTCATTGATATAGGCTACTTTCTGTGCATTTTGCATGGCGTACACTTTGCATGGCATACACGTGGGAGTCAGGTGGCCTTTCTCGTTGTCGAGCATGCAGGACACGGAGAACAGGCACATCTGACCAAGAACAACTTTGGATAAAATGAGGGCACAAAAAATCACTGCTGCCCTAACTTTGGATATAAAATGAAGTGCAAGATAAATTTTTTTGGATATAAACAAACCTTGTAATTAAAATGCAGGGTGCCAAAAAACTTTGTATATAAAAATTTTACCACAATATTTTCGTATCGGGGCACGTGAAGGCCACAATAAGAGGTAGAATATTTTTGAAACAAAAACTTTGGTTAAAATTTCAGTGAATGACATTGTCAGCCATAAACTTTGGTTAAAATTTTTTAAACACTCAAAATTTATGGTCAACTGAAGAACTAATACCCCGGTCAATGCGTGATCGAATGCTAATAGTCCCAGGCAGGGACTAATAAGGTTGGTAGTTCATTTTTTGGTACTTGAAAGATGTATATAATAATGCAATACCGTGGAAGACAATAAAATAACTAAATAGGTATAGAAAACTAAAGTCTCAATCTCCTTTTTGGGTACTAGTTTCATTTAGGGGTTTAGCGAATGAATTATTCATTTAACTATTAGTCTTTGAGGTGAATAAATTGAATTTTCTAATAATAAAAAAATAGCTTATTATCAAGTTAACAAATTAGCATTTATAAGAAATTGTCATTATTATCTAGAATATAAAATGAATTTATGTTTCCATCTAACTTAAAATTCACCAATACATGGCTACATGACTAAAATGTTTGATATAAGTTCTTGGTAAGACCAAATAATGAAAAATCATAGTGCTTGAATTAAACTTCAAAATTTGTTATAACCTACACCATAAACATTATCTTCTACAGTGAAATTTATTTTTTCATTTAAAAAAAATGTATCATTGAGTATGATTTTTCTCTTTCTTTCAAGAGATGTATCATTTCTAACAATATTAGTTACAATATTAAGGAAAGAATTGTGAATCCTCCCCAAATATAAAGATAATTTGTCAACTAAAAATTCAAAGTTATTTTGTCCATATTTTTATTCTTTGGAGGAGGAGGAAGAGTGTTCCCTAGGTGGTTGGATCCATGAATCAAACGTGAAAATGTGAAATTGGGAAACAGTGTTAGCTTGTTTTTGACATATAAAATTGTGAATTTTTATGTTTTTTCAACTTCAGTTGCTTGGAAACTCATATTTTGTTTGAGAATTTTACTTTGTAGTAAAAACAAGATTTCTAGGAAATTGTCTTGCCTCCGTACTCTTTTTATTTTTTATTTTTTTATTATCGACATATAGTTGAAGAAAACTAGTGGATACTTAATGCATATACTTGAAAAATTCAGGCAAGTATAATGCGAGACTTAAGTATCCACTATGGTTTGTAGACATGGTAATTCATTTTGGGGAAAAAATTATATCGTCTCAACTTAGACAAATTGCACTTGAACCTGGTTTATTTTTGGTGAATTTTCATATTCAATTACTATGTTTAATCATCTATTGAAATAGGGCAAGACAACGAATGGTGGTTTTTCAACACTTTTCGCTATCCAACAGTTTTAATTTTAATGTGATCATCAATAAGTCACTAAAAATATTATTTTGAAGAGGACACATAGAGGAAGTACAGATTGAATTTTCAAATAATTTGATGTTCTGAATTTAAAGTTATTGATTTTTCATTTCAAAAAAATTTCAAAACTTTGAAAATATGCCATAGCACAGTTTAATATAAAATTATTATAAATTATTATTTCTTAACAAAAATAAATAAAATGCATATAATTGGAAACTAGATTTAAAAAAGAATTCAATTAAACAAAACAATTTAAGTCTAAAATATGATTGATTTTGAAATAAAATTTAACTTTAAGGCATTGTTGCCTCAATTATATTTAGACATAGTAAACCAATTGAGATCAAATACATTAGTGGTAGATATATACTAAAAAGACTTAACATTTTTTTTTTGTAAATCAGCTTGTTATATTAGATCAAAATAGATATATTACAAAAAAAGTCTGCGTAAGCAGACACAGACAAGCCTCCTACTAATCGCTTGGCCGAAAGACATCCACAGAACCCTGGAGCACACTATGCAGGGTGGCAGAGGAATGGGGTTCACCAAAAATTAGCATTGTTATGATTCAGTTCCATACAGGTCTAAGGGCAGTAGTAGTGATGCCTAGAGCTAAAAAAGACCAATACACAACAGACATAAGCATAAAGAAAAACAACAAGAAAACAGATATGACAGATCGCTGAGACTCAGTACCTATCCAGAACTATATAATTCTTTGAGGTTTCCTGCGTAGACGACGCCTTGCCCTTGCTTGCCTGAGATGGCGAGGGAAGAGTGCTCTGGTGGTCGCCTGTGTGCCCCTCCGGAATTTCCCCTGCATTCCTGGCATCCTGATTAATGGTATGCCTCAAAAGACTGATGAGGACAGAGTTTTTTTGAAACAGTGTCGAATTGTTGTTCGAGACTGCTAATCTTGAATTCCAAGCTTTCCATAATTGCCATGTGTTCCTCTATTGTAACCGCAATAGTTTGCTGGGCTTGCCACACCTAGTTAGCATAATCCCCCTGCATGCTGATGGCCTTAGCCAACATAGTCTTCATTCTCCACATTTCGGCTTGCGTTCTCACAAATTGAGTGGCTCGCGTGGTGACTGTGCCAGGATCCTGCACCCAGTCGATGTCCTTCTCCACCTCCTGTGCTTCCAAGTTCTTCTCCTCTTCACTCACGATAGCCTCTAACTCCTCTATTTTTCGCTTCTCCTTTTTTGAAGTGCGAGTCTCATAAGCTTCCCTGGCTCTTTCCAATTCACAGTTAGCCGAGGCACTCCTGCTCCCCTCACTCGCCATTGTCTTAAGTGCACCCAACTGATCGCTCTATGCACTGAGGATAAGGGAGAAGGTAATCGTCTTGCAGCTCGAAGAAATAATGGCCTTTCTGATGCCAGCGTTGATAATTAAATAGATGGAATTGTGAGAGTAATCGGGTAAATTCTGGCCTATCCCCTTTTTCTTGCGTGTCTTATCATCATTATTTTGGTTGATGGGTTGTGTATCCAGTGATGATCCGACGTCCTGCTCCTGCAGTCACCTTTCTTACTCATTTCTGTATCGCTCCAACTGTCCCATCTCTCGTAAGGGCGTCGGTGGTGATCTTCTTTCGTGATCATTGTTCTGTTGAGCCTTACCTCCTCCTACTTGAGCATTGAATGCTCCTGTCTAGTCTGTCCTTCATACTCCTGCGATCCTTTAATTCTCTCATCAGCACGCACGATTATCATCATCATATCGTTATGCCTGCAGAGATCACCGGCCATTCGATTCTACCTTTCACTCATCAAATCGTTATGCCTGCTGAAGGAATCCTTAGGGAGCCGAGATTATGGAGAGCATATTTTGTGGAATAGCTTGCAAAACCGCTTTGGTAAGAACTAACCTCCCTGCAAAATTGAGGGCCCTATGGGTCCAGTGATGACATCTCTTCTCCAGGTTAGCTATGATCTTCTCCCAATGAGTTTTTTGCCAAGGTTTATCTGTTAAAGGAGCTCCTAGGTACCTCGAGGGCATATTGCCTCTTCAGAAGCCTAGAATGAGCGAGAGATTCTTCTGCATAGCTAAATGCGTATTAAAAAAGAATATAGTGGATTTAGATAGACTTATTTCCATACCTGAAGCTTCGCTGAAAAGATTCAGGATCCTTTTATAGCCCTAGGCTTCTTTAACTATTGGAGATCCATGTAACATTGTATCATCAACAAATTGTTGATGAGTGGTAGCTTGAATGGAGGGCAGGGGTTGCAGTCCTTTGATCTTTCCTTCCTCCTTAGCGCTTCGAATGAGTCTGCTTAAGCCTTCCATTAGTATAACAAAAAGGAAAGGAGATAGAGGGTCCCCTTGTCTAAGTCCTCATGAAGGGGAGAATTGGTTGGTAGGGGCACCATTAACCAATATGGAAAATCTGGTAGATTTGATTAGGGCTAAAATCCATTTTATCCATTGATTGATGAACCCGAAAGCTGTCAATATAGCTTCTAGGTAATTCTAGTTGACTTTATCATAAGCCTTTGATAAATCAAGTTGCATCATCATGCCTGCAACTTTCCTAGAGTGAAGGGTATGAATCATCTCCTGAGCCAAAAGGATATTGTCCAAAATTTGTCTTCGCTCTATGTATCTCGATTGTTCCTCCGAAATGAGGCCCAGAAGAATAGGTTTCAATCTATTTGCTATGACTTTAGAGATGATCTTGTAAAGAACATTGCATAAAGCAATAGGTCCGAATTTTGCAGGGGTGATGGCTTCCCCTTCTTTAGGGATTAGGGCTAAGAAAGTAGAATTTAGAGATTTGAGAATTGAGGCTAAACACCGAGAATCCTCCACTGCTTCCTAGACCTCATTTTTTACAATTTCACAGCATGCCTTATAGAAATTGATGGTGAAGCGATCAGGCCCAGGCGCTTTGTCATTTGGCATATCCTTCACCGCTTCCTCCACTTCTTCTAAGGAAATTTCTCTAGTTAAAGCAAGGTTTTTCTCATTATAGATTGTCTTGGGAATAGATTTGATGAGTTCAGCTATTTCTTCTGTTCTATCTATCGCTAGTTCCTGAGCAATGCTGTTGAAATGCTCAGTTAGCAGGGTAGCAATACCTTGATGATTCTCAATGATGTCCCCTTGTTCGCTTTTGAGACTGAGGATTTTATTGACACCCCTGTAGTCCAGTGCTAATTTGTGAAAGAACTTGGTGTTCGGTTCCCCTTCCTTGAGCCATTGGATTCGAGACTTTTGCTTCCAAAGGATCTCTTCCTGTTGGCACCGGCGCTGCCATTGTTGCATTAATATTTTTTCTTTGTTTGCAGTGTCTGGGTTACTATCCCCCATAATCCAATCCTTGTGGATCTGCTCTAGCTGCTCTTCTATCTTGGCTTTTTCTTTGAATATGTTTCCAAAGACTTTTGTATTCCATGTTTTGATTTTATTTTTGATGTGTCTCAGTTTACCTTGAAGTTTGTACATTTTGGTACCTCTGATATCTAACCGTTCATGCCACAACTTCTCGACAAGTTGAATGAAATCCGGGTGATCAAGCCAAAATTTCTCAAACCTGAAAGGTTTATTTCTAGGAGTTCCCTGTATAATAGCCATCAGAGATATGGGCCAATGATCCGACCCTCCACAGGGAAGAATGTCAGAATCTACTATTACACCCTCCAAAAGCAGGCTTTTAGATACAAGAAATCTATCAAGACGAGAGGCGATTTGCCTCTCCCCTCCCCTTCTGTTGTTCCAAGTATAGGCCCCACTCTTGGGGTAAATATCCACTAATTTAGTTGAAACGATAAAATCTAGGAATGTTTCAGAGTCTTTGTTGAGTTTCTTGATTCCTCCCTTCTTCTCTGATAGTGAAGTTATCATATTGAAATCCCCCCCTATTATTACTTTCGCTCTGGGATATCTAAGCTTCATATTCAATAAAGTTCTTAGAAAAATGAATTTCTCTTCTAACTTTTGAGGCCCGTAAACATTGGTGCACAAATAGGTCTCTGAGTTGCCTATCACTTGAACTTCTAAGGCTATAAAGTGTATGGTGGCCTCAGAGGAGAGGATTTTGATTACATGAGGATTCCACCAAGTTACTAAACCTCCCTCCTATCCATGACTATCTGTTTCCATATATTCCATTTGTCTACCTAGCTTTCTGCTTGCATTTTTAATAATATTACTTGCACATTTGGTTTCTTGCACAAAAATGATATCCGGTTTTTCCTTTTGGACCTTCCTTTTTAACAGTCTCTGTTTCGTTTTGTTGTTGAGCCCTCTAACATTCCAAGAGATGACCTTCATTTTAACACATAAAGAATTAGGATCTGAGAGAAAAGGCTTCTAGAGCTTTCATCTTACCATAGTTTAAGAGCATATGTCCCATTTCCTGCAGTCCTTCATTATTGGATTTGCGTCCTCTTTTCTTCCTTTGTTTGGAGCTGGTGGTTGTTTGAAGTAAGCTTTTTGTTCAGAGCCCCATTCCTTTTGCTATGCCCAGTTTCCTATTTTGCATCTCCAACTCTGCCTTTTGCTTGGCTATGAATATTTCATTAATTTTCCTAACTTCCTCTTCCGGTATGTTTTCCATCCCCTTCTTTCTCTAATATTCCACCATATCTGGTAGATTAACTCCTTCCCGCTCTAAAACCTCATTGAGCTCCATTTCCTCACTGCCTATGTCACTTATGAGCATTTCTGAATCCTCATTTGCTCCTTCTGTGCCTTCCTGATTATTTTCAGTCCTGTTTTGAATATCCTCCTCCATTCTTTTGGTTGCTGCTTCTGTTGATGTTTTGTTTGTTTTACTGGTTTTGTGCTCCTTATTATGGTCCTCTGAGTCAGTTTCAGTTTCCAACACTTCAAAAGCATTACTTGTGTTACCTCATGTTGTGCTTGCTCTGCTTGGTCGTTTCCTATTTGTTCTCCGTTTTGCTCTCGGTCGAATGAAGGTGTCCCTGAAATTTCCTTCTTGATCCTCCTTGTGTGCTTCCGCTGATTTGTTTAATGGACATTCTCTCATTAAGTGTCCATGTTCATGGCACTTCCTGCAGCGAAATGGAATTTGGTCATAGTCAATAGCTTGGAAATAGTCCTCATTCCTGTATTCCAGCCACAAACCTTCATGCAATGCCCCTGAAACATCCATCTCCAGATAGATCTGAGCACAGGAAGTATATCTTCTTTGCAGCATGGCCTTTGAAGCTTTAATAAAAGTTCCTAACTTGTCACCTATTTTTTCTAGAGCTGCATAGCCCTAATAGTCTATTCGGAGTGCGAAAAGGCGAATCCATACTGGCACCTGCGTGAAGGTTTCTTTCTCTGGCACAAAGTTGGGTTTCCATGGCTTCATGTAGAGACCCGATGAAGCAAAAAAGTAAGGGCCTCCATCAAATATTCTGTCCTTGTCTTCTATATTGGAACAAACAACTGTGAAAAAACCTTTTGCTCGTAGGTGCAGACTGACATCTCCTTTGGGTTTCCATTGTTGTTTTATCCACTTACATAGCGCCCTTTCCGTTGGCCACAGTCCCATGAACTTGCAGATCACTGCATGTTCAGTCATGTGGTCACTGTAGGCTTGTATTTCTGGGTTCGTTAGAACCACCCTTAGGACTTCAGCCACTTTTGGTTTGCATGGACCCTGAGTCGGTTTATCAATGAGATTTTCCTGTGTGTTCTTCCCTACCTCGTTTTCTTTCTCCGGAGCAGTTTTCTCATTGTTCTCTTGCTCCTTCTCTTGGTTATTCTCCTGTGTGGGATGAGCCTGTGCTTCCTTCGCTTTGTTGTTACTGTTTGCTCTTCGGTTGCCCTCTTTCCCTTTCAGCTTTTGAGCATATTGTTCCTCCTTTTCCCCGTTTTCGCTTCTACCCTTGTCGGTTCCTACCTCTTGCTTTGACCTTTCATACCCTAATATTTGCACCCCTTCCTGTGCTGGTTGTTTATTCATGATTATCTGTTTGTATGTGGGGGTCCCTATGGACCCCTTGTTTACCATCTGTCGGGTCAGGGTCTGTCCCCTTCTGAACAGTTTTGCCACCCTGACCCTATTCCTGTCTAGCTTCAAACCGTAGGTCTGAAAACCCGTGAACTGTCTCCTCTGTTTTCCCGATAGCCCTAAGTTCTAAAAAGACTTAACATTACTTAGAAAAGAAATTTAAAAAATAAAAAAACTTAATATCCTTTATTATTTAAGTCTAAAATATGATTGATTTGAAAATAAGATTTAACTTCAAAGTATTGTTGCCTCACTTATATTTACATACTAAACTTATTGAAATTAATACATTAATAACAAATATATACTTAAAAAAAACTTAACATTACGTAAAAACATAAAATTAAAGAAACTTAATATCCTTTACCATCCAAGTAATTCACCTGCTCTTTAATGGCAAAACAATCTATAAACATATTATCTACAACACACGGTAAGTAATAATACATTAAATTTGAAAGGGTGATCCATCATATAACTTATAAATCTATAAATATCTACGGGTAAGATTCCATAATAATTCATCACTACAATTTTAACTATAGTGGGCATTGTTAGAACATTTGCTTATATAGTATCTAAAGAAAGGTGATAAAAATGTCTCTCTTATATATATATGTTTTATGCAATATAAGTAGTATAATTTTTTTTTAATAATAATATTTTAACAATCATATATGATAAATGAAAATAAGAAATAATTAGACACAAATAAAAATAAGATATTTACTTTTATATTAAAATAATATATTTAATGCAAGTGTAAGTAACTTTGTTAAAGAAACTTCTACTAGTAATAAGGTTTGAAATTTTTTTATGTTTTATATGATAAAACAAATGACCTTTTTATACAAATATTCATACCACAATCATAATTACAAATAAGGTTGGTAGTTCATTTTTTGGTAGTTGAAAGATGTATATAATAATGCAATACCGTGAAAGTCAATAAAATAATTAAAGGTATAGAAAACTAAAGTTTCGATCTCCTTTTTGGGTATAGAAAACTAAAGTTTCGATCTCCTTTTTGGGTACTAGTTTCATTTAGGGGTTTAGTGAATGAATTATTCATTTAACTATTAGTTTTTGAGGTGAATAAATTGAATTTTTTAATAATAAGAAAATAGCTTTTCATTGAGTCAACAAATTAGCAGTTAAGAATAAATTGTCATTATTATCTAGAATATAAAACGAATATATTTTTCCATCTAACTTAAAATTCACCAATATATGGCTACAAGACTGAAATTTTTGATATATGTTCTTGGTAAGATCAAATAATGAAAAATCATAATACTTGAATTAAACTTCAAAATTTGCTATAAACTATAACTTAAACATTATCTCTTACAGAAATTTATGTTTTCATTTTTTAAAAAATGTATCATTGAGTATGATTTTTCTCTTTCTTTCAAGAGATGTATCATTTTTAACTACCATGACAATATTAGCTAACAATATTAAAGAAAGAATTGTTAATCTTCCCTAAATATAAAGATAATTTGTCAACCAGAAATTCAAAGTTATTTTGTCCATCCTTTTATTCTTTGGAGGAGGAGGAAGGGTGTACCCTAGGTCGTTGGATCCATGAATCAAACGTGAAAATGTGAAATTGGGAAACACTTTTAGCTTGTTTTTGACATATAAAGTTGTGAATTTTTATGTTTTTTCAACTTTCAGTTGCTTGGAATCTCATATTTTGTTTGAGAATTTTGCTTTACAGTAGAAACAAGATTTCTACGGAATTGTCTTCCATGTGTACTTTTTTTATTTTTATTTTTTTTATTATGGATATATAGCTGAAGAAATCTAGTGGATACTTAATGCATACACTTGAAAGGTTCAGGCTATGGTTTGTAAAGATGGTAATTCATTTTGGGAAAAAAATTTATATCATCACAACTTACACAAGCTGCACATGAACCTGGCTTATTTACTTACACAAGCTGCACATGAACCTGGCTTATTTTTGGTGAAATTTTAGATTCAATTACTCTGTTTAATCATCTAATGAAATAGGATAAGACAACAAATGGTGAATTTAAATTCACCATTTTTAGCTACCCAACAATTTTAATTTTAATGTGATCATCAATAAATTGCTAAAAATATCATTTTGTAAAAGACACATAAAGGAAATACAGATAAAATTTTCTAATAATTTGATGTTTTAATTTTAAAGTTATTGA
>APFE031147476.1:23255-54000 GCA_000404065.3 Pinus taeda | reverse complement strand
AAGAAGAAATGAATTAGACCATATATTGTAAAGCATTGGCAAGAATTACCACTCCTCAAACTCTCAAGATAGAAGGAAATATCAAGAAGAAAAAGGTGCAAAATGTGAAAGATTGCATCAAGAAAGAAGAAATGAATCCAACCATATCTTGTAATTATTTGGTCGGAATTACCACTCCTCAAACTATCCAGATAGAAGGAGATATCAAGAAGAAAAATGTTCAAGAAGTGAAAGATCACATCGAGCATCAAGAAATGAATCCGACCATATCTTGTAAAGGATTGGAAGAAATTACCACTCCTCAAACTCTAAAGATATAAGGACATATCAAGAAGAAAAAGGTTAAAGCAGTGAAAGATCAAATCGAGCATCAACAACAAGTTCTCCAACTTTTAAAGGATAACACCACTTTGGTGCAAAATAGAATGAAACAACAGGTAGATCAACATCATAGTGAAAAATGTTTTGATGTAGGTGATTGGGTATTTTTACTACTACATCTCAAGCATGTTATTTATGAGAAGGAAATGTTGGCAATACTACATGCACTTAAGAAATGGTGACTTTACCGAATGGGAAGACACTTCAAGGTAAAAATGGATCATGATAGTCCTAAATACTTTTTAGAACAACCATTATCTTTAGAAGAATAGAAAAAATGTGTCACAAATATGATGGGTTATGACTTTGACATCATCTATAGAAAATGGAAGCAAAATTTTGTTGCAGATGCACACTCAAGAAAGGATGAGGATGTGGAAGCATTTTTTTGTGCTATTTCTATTATCCAACTAGATTGGATAAACAAAAAAAGGGATGAATGGAAGAAGGACGAAGAAGTATGGCCACTTATTCAAAGGTTTCAAAAGATCCCAATTCAAACAATATTGCCAAAAATTGAAGAGGAAGGAAAAATCATATTAGAACCTGGAGCAATCACAGAAACAAGAACCCAATAGCTACGAAATCGATCAACTTCAGAGTATCTTATTAAATGGAAGAACTTACCCACTGAAGATTCCACATGGGAGGACAAAAATTTTATACAAAAGCATCAAGAAGTACTCAAGCGTTGAGGACAACATTTTTTGAAGGATAGGGGAATGTTAGGCCCCTATACTACTAGGGTAACCCCTTATTGTTATTAGTACAACCGCCTTATTATATTGATGTACCCATGTAGTGCCCATATTGCTACTATTGTGCCACATGGAAGCCCACTATTGTTATTATTGTGCCCTTATATTATTACTGTTATGTTGACTCTGATTATATTATGACCCCTTAGACTCCTATATATAGAAAGGAGGTCTTTTTATTTGTATCATCCAAGAATTGTTCATTTATGTAATGTAAAGGAGGTTTCCCCCTTGAAGAGGCTGAATTCTAAGGTGTTAATCTATCTTTTCTGTCTTTTTGTGAGCAACAAACTTAGATAATATGGGCCTAATCATGATCATCCCATAATTAGAGGGATTACCTCTATCCCTTCCATTAAATATAGGAATCACATGGATTTGAGTCTGGGGTTTAAGGAATCATTTCTATTGCTAAATTGAATATATTTTGAATGTTATCAATAAGGATAGATCCCTTTTTTTAATATCTTACGTTGGTAGCCTTTAATGTCCTTAACATTTCCTTTTGTGAGTTTCTTAATCAAAAACTTTATATCTTCTATACAAAAATATTCATCTTCTATAGAAACATTTGGAATGTTCCACAACAATAGTGTATCCATAAATATTTTTGAGGTAGGAGTTCCAAACCTTTAGGGGAATCATATTATTTCTTTTGTTATATGAATCAAAATTTACCTCCATAATCTCATAGGATCTAGATTTGATAAGTGTAGGAGCTTTTCTTACTTTATAATTATATGTTTCCTTTTTCTCCTTTTAATTAGGGATTTGCATATTTTATCTTATCCAATTCTATGCATTCATTGGAGGCACCCCTAATTGATTCTCCAACAATTTTACACTCATTTCCATATCAAGGGTTGGTTATCCTATCTTTCTTTTTACATAACAACTCTATAGGGAACTTGTTTATGGAAGTAGAGAGGGTTGTGATAAAATTATGATAATGTATTCAATATTGTTCTTATACGATAAGAGATTTAATTCACTATTTAAGTGCTTTAGGAAAATGACTTTAATTGTTTCAATAAGTAAGTGCATTTGGTTAATGGAGCTTTCCTTAATGGAGCTCTTGTGTATGGAAAAGTTCATAGTTAGGGCTAAAGGTTTATACTAAGATAGGATCACAGTAATTTAAAAGGTTAAATTTTACTATTTTATTGTATATGAGGATATATAATGTCATGTAATTGATGACACTATTGCCTATCCCATGTGATGTAGGAGCATCAAGACCATCTTCATTTGTAAATATCTGATAAAAGTGGGGTGTGATAAATTTTAAATATTTTGTTATTTTTAATAAAATAGGAAATGAAGATTATGTAAATATTCTTTTTCTAAATAAAAGGATATGAGAGAAATAGTTTAGGAGCAAAATCTGGGATAGAATTTCTATGTTTTTTCTGTTAAAATTAGGATAAGAGTGGAGAAAATCTTCAAGCTTTAAATCGTTATGTAAAAAGGAAAAAGCCTGCTTTTTGTAAGAGATAAGGTCTGAGAAGACCTATCCATTATTATATAAAATAAATAGGTAGCTAAAGCTCTCAGGAGAGAGGAGAGGCGTGCCAGAAGCATTATGATGAGACTTCCTCTCAGCGCTCTGGAAAAGATTAATGATGTGTTGTAAATATGGATACATGTAGTCAATAGTGATTGCGTTGTATAATGAATCATCAATTTCTAGTTAAAGCTGGTGTATGTCTTCCATAATTAATTCCCTAGGCATTGAAAGGCTTGGTCGCCTTCTTATTTCTCCACTGAGTTGTTTGACTGCGTGTATTGGAACAATTCAGATAATTTTCTTTTCATAGTTATGATGCCGAAATTCTAATCTTATTTCATTACAGTCAAATGGGAAAACTTCGTTTTGCGCAGAATAGTGGTGATATTAATTAAAGGAAGCTGTGGACGTGAGGCATTATAATACAGGTCCTTAATACTACGCCATTGAAGGGCTTTGCGCTTGTTATATGAATCTCAAAATTATAAGAGCTAAACTATATAATACTCAGCTTCAAGGAACCCCGCTTCGAGTGGTCAATGCGCTGTGCGTTTGGTGACCATGGAATTATATGATAATTCATCCTTTCAATTACTGTCTGGCTTGATGACGATTGTCTGAAGGTATGGGCGCAACTATATTAAATTGGGCTAGTTTAAAGCTTCTGTTGGTATTTAATTGTTGATTGAAGGATCCAAAAGCAGAGGAATACTCTGTTTGCGCTGAGGACAGAACCAGCATTACTTTTGCAAGTGTTATATTGAACGCTGCCCAAAGTTGTAATGGAAGGATGCTTAGCAGAACGCTGCTCAAAGAAGCATACAGACAGGGTGAATATTTGCATGTTCTCCAACGATTGAAGCCGTGAGCTTTTATAGATAGATAGAATTATGGTTGGAAATTCATGAACGCTTACAAGTGCCCGTTGTTGTTGGAGTCTCGGTGCTGATGTGACATCAACGAGATCGAACCTGTGACTACTCACTGCAAAGAAATTTCGACTCGTTTCCTATGATATAAGCACGGGCTCAGTCACTATGACATTGATCTGTAAGGCCAAGATTACAAGATCATTATCTGTCTAATTGAAAGTTGTTGTTGAAGGCGAGGCTCAGAGAGTAGCAGGGACTTGCATGGTTTATACTGAAGGAAGGTTGGTTCCAATCTCTTAAGCTGGAAAGCGAGGAGTAAAGAAAGTCCATGGTTTTTTTCTTTAAGGTTTCATGCCTTAAACGCTTCCGACAGAGGCTTGTGGACTGAGATTTTTATAAGAAATGGGATTTTTATAAGAAAGGAATTGAAGTTGCAAGCAGAAAGGGGATTTTCTCAACAAGAAATGGGAATTGCATTTTTATATGCACAGTATTGGGAGATCTTGGGTTATGCAGGCTTACCCTGCATCAGGTGGTATCAGAGCTAGAATAGTTCTGTTTGAAGGTTCAAGTTTTTTTTTTAAGTTAAGTTAATTGCATGTGATGAATGAATGTTAGATTTTTGGAACTAATGAATATTGCAGCACAGAGATGCAGTGCAGTTGAGGAAGCGAAACAAGATCATGCAAGATCTTAAAGGCATAGTGAAGAAATCTCAGCGGGAAGAAGTAGATCACAGCTAGAGTGCAGTGATAAATGAGTCTAGCAAGGGATTCTAAGTGAATGTGGCAGAACCTAAAGACTCAACGAGGTTGAATAAAGTTGCAGATGAGAGAATCCTACAGGAGTAGCGGAGGATGCTCGAAAGATTCCAGCAGAGGACCAATGATTACCAAAACACCAGATCCGGAGGGAAGGATTGGTGAGGTAAGTGGCAGCAAGAGAGTTTGTTGTTGTATAGGCTTCATGCAACTCATAAGTGAGGAACTCATGGCGAAGGAGATGACTACTGAAAGTCATAAAGGAGAGAGCAGAGGTTCAGAAATAGGCCACAGTAGAAAAGATAAGAAATATGCCAAGGCGAATGGCATAAAACAACAGTTGACTCAGGAAGAGTATGGGAAAGAGAAAGCCGAGATAGCAGTTCATCTTGAGCTATTGATGGAGTTGTTACGGGAAAATGTGAAAGACCAGAGACATGGTTTTCTGATGAGGAAGAGAGTGAAGTGGCAGAGGCTACAACAAAAAAGAGATTTACAGATAAGCATGCAGTTAACAGGGGAGCTGAGGAAGCTGGAGTAGATAATGGATGTACAGTTGAGACGGGAAGAACCCAGAGCAACTGAGTTGAAAGAGGAGGTTTCCATTGGTGAAATAATGGAGGAAGCAGTCAAAATTGAAAAGTCTTGTGATTTAAAAACTAATGAGTTGCGCATGTTTGCAAGTACAGAACAGAGAAATGAACAAGCTTTAGGATTTGTCCAAGAAGAGTTGAATCTAAAGGTTGTTCAGATCGATGATGAGATAACAAGATCTCTGAAGGAGATGCAGAAGAAGGAATCTAATCAGGATATTGATGCACAAAAAGAAGGATCAGCTGATGATGGGTCAAGCACTAAGGACAATATGGAAAATCGTATGAATTTTCCAAGTTCTACTCCTAAGGAAGTTGTTGAATTGTATAGAAACTAGATCTCGAGAGAAGAGAGTTGGAGAGACAGAGGACTTATGTGCAGAGAGTTTTTATGAATGACAGTCATGAAGCAGAAGATGGTAGAAAAGCGAGCCTAGCTGACAGTCTCATGGTGAGTGCAAATCAGCATACTGATGTGATGATAGAGGAGTCGGAAAAGAACTCAAAGCAGTATACTGAAGTGTTGCCAGAGAAATCTGAGGAGAAAGCCAGTGAAGATTTGCTGAGTCCTGAAGAAAAGTTTGGAGCTGCTACAATGACAGAAAATGAAGAACTTGATTTGATTCCCAAAATCAATCAAGAGGATGATGGGTAATTTCTGAAGATTGTCGAAGGGGAAGATGGAGTATATGCTGGAGTTAATTTGCAGCATGTTGATGAAATGCTGAAATATATGCTGGAGACATCTGAACCAGAGAAAAAATTTGCAAATGAAATTGTAGGTGACAAGCAAAGGAATGTTGCAGAGGGACAGGAATTTTGGGAGGCAAAAACATCCATAGTGACAGCTAGAGCAACATGTGGGGCGACATTTATGGTGGCAGCTGAGACAACACTAGCAGCAAAATCTATGGGGGCACTAAAACCTTATATTTTTTATTCTAACAATTGTTTTGTGAGTATAGGTCTTGTTGAAGATGCTGGCGAAAATCTGTTAGACAAAGAAATTGAACTGATGAGGCAGATGATGATGAAGGAATCTCAAAAGAGACCAGTAGCAATAAAACAAAAGGGAAGCAGCAAAAGAAAGACAACAGAAGGTTGTGAGAGTGCAGCTAGTGGAGCAAGGCAACATAAGATATGGAGACCTGGAGAAGAACAATAGATAGAAGCAGCGACAAATGAAAAGTTACAGTACAAGATATGGGATCCAGGCATACACAGATCTGAACACATGATCAGGGGATCATTATTAATTTTAAGGTTGGATGTATGATGCAGGAGCATCAAGACCATCGTCATTTGTAAATATTTGATAAAAGGGGGGTGTGATAAATTTTAAATATTTTGTTATTTTTAATAAAATAGGAAGTGAAGATTATGTAAATATTCTTTTTCTAAATAAAAGGATATGAGAGAAATAGTTTAGGAGCAAAATCTGGGATATAATTTCTATGTTTTTCAGTTAAAATTAGGATAAGAGTGGAGAAGAGCTTCAAGCTTTAAATCATTATGTAAAAGGGAAAAGCCCTGCCTTTTGTAAGGGATAAGGTCTGAGAAGACATATCCATTATTATATAAAATAAAGAGGCAGCTAAAGCTCTCAGGAGAGAGGAGAGGCGTGCCAAAAGCATTATGATGAGACTTCCTCTCAGCGCTCTGGAAAAGATTGATGATCTATTGTAAATATGGATACATGTATTCAATAGTCATTGCGTTGTATAATGAATCATCGATTTCTAGTTAAAACTGGTGTATGTCTTCCATAATTAATTCCCTAGGTATTGAAAGGCTTGGTCGCCTTCTTATTTCTCCATTGAGTTGTTTGACTGCGTGTATTGGAACAATTCAGATCATTTTCTTTTCATAGTTATGCTGCCGGCATTATAATCTTATTTCATTACAGTCAAATGGGAAAACTCCGTTTTGCGTAGAATAGTGGTGATATTAATTAAAGGAAGTTGTGGACGTGAGGCATTATAATACATGTCCTCAATACTGCGCCATCGAAGGGCTTTGCGCTTGTTATATGAATCTCAAAATTATAAGAGCTAAACTATATAATACTCAGCTTCAAGGAACCTTGCTTCGAGTGGTCAATGCGCTGTGCGTTTGGAGACCACAGAATTATATGATAATTCATCCTTTGAATTACTGTCCGGCTTGACGACGATTGTCTGAAGGTATGGGCGCAACTATATTAAATTGGGCCAGTTTAAAGCTTCTGTTGGTATTTAATTGTTGATTGAAGTATCCAAAAGCAGAGGAATACTCTATTTGCTTTGAGGATAGAACTAGCACTACTTTTGCAAGTGTTATATTGAAAGCTGCCCAAAGGTGTAATGGAAGGATGCTTAGCAGAATGCTTCTCAAAGAAGCATACAGACAGGGTGAATATTAGCATGTTCTCCAACGATTGAAGCTGTGAGCTTTTATAGATAGATAGAATTGTGGTTGGAAATTCATGAATGCCTTCAAGCGCCTGTTGTTGTTGGAGTCTCGGCACTGATGTGACATCACCGGGATCGAACCTGTGACTACTCACTGCAAAGAAATTTCGACTCGTTTCCTATGATATAAGCACGGGCTCAGTCACTATGACATTGATCTGTAAGGCCAATATTACAAGATCGTTATCTGTCTAATTGAAAGTTGTTGTTGAAGGCGAGGCTCAGAGAGTAGCAGGGACTTGCATGGTTTATATTGAAGGAAGGCTGGTTCCAATCTCTTAAGCTGGAAAGCGAGGAGTAAAGAAAGTCCATAGTTTTTTTCTTTAAGGTTTCATGCCTTAAGCGCTTCTGACAGAGGCTTGTGGACTGAGATTTTTATAAGAAATGGGATTTTTATAAGAAAGGAATTGAAGTTGCAAGTAGAAAACGGATTTTCTCAACAAGAAACGGGAATTGCATTTTTATATGCACAGTATTGGGAGATCCTGGGTTATGCAGGCCTACCCTACATCAGGTGGTATCAGAGCTAGAATAGTTCTGTTTGAAGGTTCAATTTTTTTTTTTTTAAGTTAAGTTAATTTCATGATGAATGAATGTTAGATTTTTGGAACTGATGAATATTGCAGCACAGAGATGTAGTGCAGTTGAGGAAGTGAAACAAGATCATGCAAGATCTTAAAGGCATAGTGAAGAAATCTCAGCGGGAAGAAGTAGATCACAGCTAGAGTGCAGTGATAAAGGAGTCCAGTAAGGGATTCTAAGTGAATGTGGCAGAACCTAAAGATTCAACAGAGGTTGAATAAAGTTGCAGATGAGAGAAGCCTACAGGAGTAGTGGAGGATGCTGGAAAGGTTCCACCAGAGGACCAATGGTTACCAAAAGACCAGATCCGGAGGGAAGGATTGGTGAGGTAAGTGGCAACAAGAGAGTTTGTTGTTGTAGAGGCTTCATGCAACTCATAAGTGAGGAACTCATGGCGAAGGAGATGACTACTGAAAGTCATAAAGGAGAGAGCAGAGGTTCAGAAAGAGGCCACATTAGAAAAGATAAGAAATATGCCAAGGCGAATGGCATAAGACAACAGTTGACTCAGGAAGAGTATGAGAAAGAGAAAGCTAAGATAGCAGTTCATATTGAGCTATTGATGGAGTTGTTACGAGAAAATGTGAAAGAACAGAGACATGGTTTACTGATGAGGAAGAGAGTGAAGTGGCAGAGGCTACAGTAGAAAAGAGATTTACAGACAAGCATGCAGTTAACAGGGGAGCTGAGGAAGCTGGAGTAGATAATGGATGTACAGTTGAGACGGGAAGAACCCAGAGCAGCTAAGTTGAAAGAGGAGGTTTCCATTGGTGAAATAATGGAGGAAGCAGTCAAAACTGAAAAGTGTTGTGATTTAAAAACTAATGAGTTGCGCATGTTTGCAGGTACAGAACAGGGAGATGAACAAGCTTTAGAATTTGTCTAAGAAGAGTTGAATCTGAAGGCTGTTCAGATCAATGATGAGATAACAAGATCTCCGAAGGAGATGCAGAAGAAGGAATCTAATCAGGATATTGATGCATAGAAAGAAGGACCAGCTGATGATGGGTCAAGCACTAAGGACAATATGGAAAATCGTATGAAGTTTCCAAGTTCTACTCCTAAGGAAGTTGTTGAATTGTATAGAAAACTAGATCTCAAGAGAAGAGAGTTGGAGAGACAGAGGACTTATGTGTAGAGAGATTTTATGAATGATAGTCATGAAGTAGAAGATGGTAGAAAAGCGAGACTAGCTGACAGTCTCATGGTGAGTGCAAATCAGCATACTGATGTGATGATAGAGGAGTCGGGAAAGAACTCAAAGCAGTATACTGAAGTGTTTCCAGAGAAAGCTGAGGAGAAAGCCAGTGAAGATTTGTTGAGTCCTGAAGAAAATTTTGGAACTGCTACAGTGACAGAAAATGAAGAATTTGATTTGATTCCCAAAATCAATGAAGAGGATGATGGACAATTTCTGAAGGTTGTTGAAGGGGAAGATGGAGTATATGCTAGAGTTAATTTGCAGCATGTTGATGAAATGCTGAAATATTTGCTGGAGACATCTGAACCAGAGAAAAAATTTGCAGATGAAATTGTAGTTGACAAGAAAAGGAATGTTGTAGAGGGACAGGAAGTTTGGGAGGTAGCAACATCCATAGTGACAGCTAGAGCAACATGAGGGGCGACATTTATGGTAGCAGCTGAGAAAAAACTAGCAGAAAAATCTATGGGGGCACTGAAGCCTTATATTTTTTATTCTAACAATTGTTTTGTGAGTACAGTTCTTATTGAAGATGTTGGGGAAAATCTGTTAGACAAAGAAATTGAACTAATGAGGCAAATGATGATGAAGGAATCCTGGAAGATACCAGCAACAATAAAACAAAAGGGAAGCAGCAAAAGAAAGACAGCAGAAGATTGTGAGAGTGCAGTTAGTGGAGCAAGGCAACATAAGATATGGAGACCTGGAGAAGAACAACAGACAGAAGCAGCGACAAATGAAAAGTTACAGTACAAGATATGGGATCCAGGCATACACAGATCCAAACACATGATCATGGGATCATGATTAATTTTAAGGTTGGATGTATGATGCAGGAGCATCAAGACCATCTTCATTTGTAAATATCTGATAAAAGGGGGGTGTGATAAATTTTAAATATTTTGTTATTTTTAATAAAATACTAAGTGAAGATTATGTAAATATTCTTTTTCTAAATAAAAGGATATGAGAGAAATAGTTTAGGAGCAAAATCTGGGATAGAATTTCTATTTTTTTCAGTTAAAATTAGGATAAGAGTGGAGAAAAGCTTCAAGCTTTAAATCGTTATGTAAAAAGGAAAAAGCCTGCTTTTTATAAGAGATAAGGTCTGAGAAGACCTATCCATTATTATATAAAATAAAGAGGCAGCTAAAGCTCTCAGGAGAGAGGAGAGGCGTGCCAGAAGCATTATGATGAGACTTCCTCTCAGTGCTCTGGAAAAGATTGATGATGTGTTGTAAATATGGATACATGTAGTCAATAGTGATTGCGTTGTATAATGAATCATTGATTTCTAGTTAAACCTGGTGTATGTCTTCCATAATTAATTCCCTAAGTATTGAAAGGCTTGGTCGCCTTCTTATTTCTCCGCTGAGTTGTTTGACTGTGTGTATTGGAACAATTCAGATCATTTTCTTTTCATAGTTATGTTGTCGGCATTCTAATATTATTTCATTACAGTCAAATGGGAAAACTCCGTTTTGCACAGAATAGTGGTGATATTAATTAAAGGAAGCTGTGGATGTGAGGCATTATAATACAGGTCCTCAATACTGCACCATCGAAGGGCTTTGCGCTTGTTATATGAATCTCAAAATTATAAGAGCTAAACTATATAACACTCAGCTTCAAGAAACCCCGCTTCGAGTGGTCAATGCGCTGTGCATTTGGAGACCACGGAATTATATGATAATTCATCCTTTGAATTACTGTCCGGCTTGACGACTATTGTCTGAAGGTATGGGTGCAACTATATTAAATTGGGCCAGTTTAAAGCTTTTGTTGGTATTTAATTGTTGATTGAAGGATCCAAAAGCAGAGGAATACTCTGTTTGCGCTGAGGACAGAACCAGCATTACTTTTGCAAGTGTTATATTGAAGGATGCCCAAAGGTGTAATGGAAGGATGCTTAGCAGAACGCTGCTCAAAGAAGCATACGGACAGGGTGAATATTAGCATGTTCTCTAACGATTGAAGCCGTGAGCTTTTATAGATATATAGAATTGTGGTTGGAAATTAATGAACGCCTGCAAGCGCCTGTTGTTGTTGGAGTCTCGGCACTGATGTGACATAACCAGGATCGAACCTGTGACTACTCACTACAAAGAAATTTCGACTTGTTTCCTATGATATAAGAATGGGCTCAGTCACTATGACATTGATCTGTAAGGCCAAGATTACAAGATCGTTATCTGTCTAATTGAAAGTTGTTGTTGAAGGCAAGGTTCAGAGAGTAGCAGGGACTTGCATGGTTTATATTGAAGGAAGGCTGGTTCCAATCTCTTAAGCTGGAAAGCGAGGAGTAAAGAAAGTCCATGGTTTTTTTCTTTAAGGTTTCATGCCTTAAGCGCTTCCGACAGAGGCTTGTGGACTGAGATTTTTATAAGAAATGGGATTTTTATAAGAAAGGAATTGAAGTTGCAAGCAGAAAAAGGATTTTCTCAAAAAGAAACAAGAATTTCATTTTTATATGCATAGTACTGGGAGATCCTGGGTTATGTAGGCCTACCCTGCATCAGGTGGTATCAAAGCTAGAATAGTTCTGTTTGAAGTTTCAAGTTTTTTTTTAAGTTAAGTTAATCGCATGTGATGAATGAATGTTAGATTTTTGGAACTAATGAATATTGCAGCACAGAGATGTAGTGCAGTTGAGGAAGTGAAACAAGATCATTCAAGATCTTAAAGGCATAGTGAAGAAACTTCAGCGGGAAGAAGTAGATCACAGCTAGAGTGCAGTGATAAAGGAGTCCAGTAAGGGATTCTAAGTGAATGTCACAGAACCTAAAGATTTAACAGAGGTTGAATAAAGTTGCAGATGAGGGAAGCCTACAGGAGTAGTGGAAGATGCTCGAAAGGTTCTAGCAGAGGACCAATGATTACCAAAAGACCAGATCCAAAGGGAAGGATTGGTGAGGCAAGTGGCAGCAAGAGAGTTTGTTGTTGTAGAGGCTTCATGCAACTCATAGGTGAGGAACTCATGGCGAAGGAGATGACTACTTAAAGTCATAAAGGAGAGAGCAGAGGTTCAGAAAAGATGCCACAGTAGAAAAGATAAGAAATATGCCAAGGCGAATGGCATAAGACAGCAATTGACTCAGGAAGAGTATGAGAAAGAGAAAGTTGAGATAGCAGTTCATCTTGAGCTATTGATGGAGTTGTTACGGGAAAATGTGAAAGACCAGAGACATGGTTTACTGATGAGGAAGAGAGTTAAGTGGCAGAGGCTACAGCAGAAAAGAGATTTACAGATAAGCATGCAGTTAACAGGGGAGCTGAGGAAGCTGGAGCAGATAATGGATGTACAATTGAGACGGGAAGAACCCAGAGTAGCTGAGTTGAAAGAGGAGATTTCCATTGGTGAAATAATGGAGGAAGCAGTCAAAACTGAAAAGTCTTGTGACTTAAAAACTAATGAGTTGCGCATGTTTGAAGGTACAGAACAGGGAGATGAACAAGCTTTATAATTTGTCCAAGAAGAGTTGAATCTGAAGGTTGTTCAGATCGATGATGAGATAACAAGATCTCCGCAGGAGATGCAGAAGAAGGAATCTAATCAGGATATTGATGCACAGAAAGAAGGACCAGCTAATGATGGGTCAAGCACCAAGGACAATATGGAAAATCGTATGAAGTTTCCAAGTTCTACTCCTAAGGAAGTTGTTGAATTGTATAGAAAACTAGATCTCGAGAGAAGAGAGTTGGAGAGACAGAGGACTTATGTGCAGAGAGTTTTTATGAATGACAGTCATGAAGCAGAAGATGGTAGTAAAGGGAGACTAGCTGACAGTCTCAAGGTGAGTGCAAATCAGCATACTAAGGTGATGATAGAGGAGTCAGAAAAGAACTCAAAGGAGTATACTGAAGTGTTGCCAGAGAAAGTTGAGGAGAAAGCCAGTGAAGATTTGCTGAGTCCTGAAGAAAATTTTGGAGCTGCTACAGTGATAGAAAATGAAGAACTTGATTTGATTCCCAAAATCAATCAAGAGGATGATGGACAATTTCTGAAGATTGTCGAAGGGGAATATGGAGTATATGCTGGAGTTAATTTGTAGCATGTTGATGAAATGCTGAAATATTTGCTGGAGACATCTAAACCAGAGAAAAAATTTGCAGATGAAATTGTAGGTGACAAGCAAAGGAATGTTGTAGAGGGACAGGAAGTTTGGGAGGTAGCAACATCCATAGTGACAGCTAGAGCAACATGTGGGGTGACATTTATGGTGGCAGCTGAGACAACACTAGCAGCAAAATCTATGGGGGCACTGAAACCTTATATTTTTTTATTCTAACAATTGTTTTGTGAGTACAGGTCTTATTGAAGATGCTGGGGAAAATCTGTTAGACAAAGAAATTGAACTGATGAGGCAAATGATGATGAAGGAATCCCAGAAGAGACCAGCAGCAATAAAACAAAAGGGAAGCAGCAAAAGAAAGACAGCAGAAGATTGTGAGAGTGCAACTAGTGGAGCAAGGCAACATAAGATATGGAGACCTGAAAAAGAAAAACAGACAGAAGCAATGACAAATGAAAAGTTACAGTACAAGATATTGGATCTAGGCATACACAGATCCGAACACATGATCAGGGGATCATGATTAATTTTAAGGTTGGATGTATGATGCAGGAGCATCAAGACCATCTTCATTTGTAAATATCTGATAAAAGGGGGGTGTGATAAATTTTAAATATTTTGTTATTTTTAATAAAATAGGAAGTGAAGATTATGTAAATATTCTTTTTCTAAATAAAAGGATAAGAGACAAATAGTTTAGGATCAAAATATGGGATAGAATTTCTATGTTTTTTCAGTTAAAATTAGGGTAAGAGTGGAGAAAAGCTTCAAGCTTTAAAGCGTTATGTAAAAAGGAAAAAGCCTGCTTTTTGTAAGAGATAAGGTCTGAGAAGACCTATCCATTATTATATAAAATAAAGAGGCAGCTAAAGCTCTCAGGAGAGAGGAGAGGCATGCCAGAAGCATTATGATGAGACTTCCTCTCAGCGCTCTGGAAAAGATTGATGATGTGTTGTAAATATGGATACATGTAGTCAATAGTGATTGCGTTGTATAATGAATCATCGATTTCTAGTTAAAACTGGTGTATGTCTTCCATAATTAATTCCCTAGGTATTGAAAGGCTTGGTCACCTTCTTATTTCTCCGCTGAGTTGTTTGACTGCGTGTATTGGAACAATTCAGATCATTTTCTTTTCATAGTTATGTTGCCAACATTCTAATTTTATTTCATTACAGTCAAATGGGAAAACTCTGTTTTGTGCAGAATAGTAGTGATATTAATTAAAGGAAGCTGTGGACATGAGGCATTATAATACATGTCCTCAATACTGCGCCATCGAAGGGCTTTGCGCTTGTTATATGAATCTTAGAATTATAAGAGCTAAACTATATAATACTCAACTTCAAGGAACCCCGCTTCGAGTGGTCAATGCGCTGTGCGTTTAGAGACCACAGAATTATATGATAATTCATCCTTTGAATTACTGTCCGGCTTGATGACGATTGTCTGAAGGTATGGGTGCAAATATATTAAATTGGGCCAGTTTAAAGCTTCTATTGGTATTTAATTGTTGATTGAAGGATCCAAAAGCAGAGGAATACTCTGTTTGCGTTGAGGACAGAACCAGCATTACTTTTGCAAGTGTTATATTGAAAGCTTCCCAAAGGTGTAATGGAAGGATGCTTAGCAGAACACTGCTCAAAGAAGCAGACAGACATGGTGAATATTAGCATGTTCTCCAACGAGTGAAGCCGTGCGCTTTTATAGATAGATAGAATTGTGGTTGGAAATTCATGAACGCCTGCAAGCGCCTATTGTTGTTGGAGTCTCAGCACTGATGTGACATCACCGGGATTGAACCAGTGACTACTCACTGCAAAGAAATTTCGACTCGTTTCCTATGATATAAGCATGGGCTGAGTCACTATGACATTGATCTGTAAGGCCAATATTACAAGATCGTTATCTATCTAATTGAAAGTTGTTGTTGAAGGCGAGGCTCAGAGAGTAGCAGGGACTTGAATGGTTTATATTCAAGGAAGGCTGGTTCCAATCTCTTAAGCTGGAAAGCGAGGAGTAAAGAAAGTCCATGGTTTTTTTCTTTAAGGTTTCATGCCTTAAGCGCTTTCGACAGAGGCTTGTGGACTGAGATTTTTATAAGAAATGGGATTTTTATAAGAAAGGAATTGAAGTGGTAAGCAAAAAGGGGATTTTCTCAGCAAGAAACGGGAATTGCATTTTTATATGCACAGTATTGGGAGATCGTGGGTTATGCAGGCCTACCCTGCATCACCATGTATACAAATCATATGATTAGAATTTGATCACTTTATTAGACCATTGCAAATTATTATATCTTGAGAAGTATAAATCTTCATTCGCTCAATACCATATAAATTCTCAGTTAGTTTTTTATAGTTTCTTTTGTACTTGTTAGCTAAAAAAAATAATAATCTATCAAAGTAGAATTAGGGTTAGAATCATTATTTTAAAGAATAGGTTAATTAGTTGTAGTCATAGCAATAAATTCTCCAAGAAAGTGAATACTTCATTTCTCACATTTCAAATATATTGTTCTAAGTTTTTATAGGGATGATTTTTGTCTAGGTTTCTTTTATTATAGAATGTATAATTAAGGGGTAAAAAGTAAAAAATTTCCATATACATCTTCTTAGCATGAATATCTAAAATCTCCATCCAAATGCATTGATAGGCATGGTATTTTTTATGAAGTTGAATGTGAGGGTAAATAAACATTTTTATATAGCAATCAATTCCTCTAGCTCCCCTACAAGAGGATTTCTTATTCCATTTTGGTCATAATACAAATCCTTTACTATTAGGGACCTTAAATTCTTCATCCTCCCAAGTTTCAACTAGAACTACAATATTAGTTTCAATTGGGATCCAACTTAATGTAGGCTCTTCACTCCATGAAAAACCATGGTAGTTCAATGAGAGAATCCAAAGTGTACCAAATTCCTATAAACTATTATTATATTTCTAGTCTCTATCCTTGATAACATCGTTTTGACTCCTAATTATTTCCCATTTTCCTTCCTTCATAGTAGCTTCTTTGACTATTCAAAATTCCTTAATTCCACTTGGTTGTCCAGAATGATTTCTTCTCATATAAATATTCCTAACCCTTTTAATATTGGATATTTATTGAATGTACCATATTTTTTTCATTAGACATACCTTAACCTAAATCAACCTATTTTATGTATAGATATTTTACCTAGCCACTTTTCTTCTATAAAAGGTGTTATATCTAATTGTGATTTATTTTTTTTGTTCTTCCTTCACTATTATAAGAGTGTCCTCATTTTTGTAATATTTCCTATAAATAATGATGAGGACCAAGGCTATTTTTTTATTATCATGGTCTAACTTTGTGAGCTTATTCCTTACATGTTTGATGGGTTTTATATCTAGCTATCTTTCAAACTACTTAGGACCATATTGTTCATTAACTTTTCTAATAGGTCTTTAATATTGTATTTAATATTATAATTTTTTTGACCTCTACTCCTTGGGTTAATATTTCTTTTATTGGCTTTGTTTTTCTAGCTCTTTCAAGTTTATATCCATTTCTTGCACCTAAGTCTTCAATCCTAATATTTTATTATCTAAATGTCTCTCAGAATCTAAGTTTATTAAGCATTGCTTTTAACTTTATTTGAAGTTTGCCTTCTTTGTTTTCTAAACCTTTTATAATGATTGTATACATTCATACACATTATCTAAGATTAATTTTCTAGTTTTCCTGTTGATATATTTTGGTATTTGTAGTGAACTATTCATATTAGAACTTGAATTGAAGAGAGGAAAAAAAAGATTCAAAAATAACTCTTGTGAAGTGAACATGATAGTTAACCTCATGAGAACCTCACTAATAATTAATTTAATCCAAATTAAATAACAATTATTTTTTATAAGAATATATCTCTAAGTCCCGATTCAGTAAATACGTAAGATGTGAATAAATACTTGTGGCAAGTGATAGGTCATGTATTTGGCAAAGGACATGATTTATCATTATTTCTCATTAATGCTTATGTAATGTGATTATTATTTATTATATAATAATCACTATATTATATCACTAGTTGTGATATACCATAGGTATATTACAAGTCTCCCCCCTTAACGACGGTTTCTCCTCAAAGCATGGGAAAGGAAAAAAATTTGAAAAATGAACCACTATTTTTGTAGATTTTACCTACTCGATAAGGCTGTTGACATGAGATGAAGAGACCTTCAAAGCCTTGAACAATATTTCCACATCAAAAAAGGATTAATCCATCCAAGGTGGATTGTTTTTGGTGATCTGTCATGATATTATTCTAAATTTGATATTCCTTGTTGTTGAATTTGAGTTGCATATATCTTTAGTTGCCTTGATGTATAAGAACACTAATGAATATAGCTAGGTGCCTTGGGATATTGGTATGTTCATTGTTGTTTAATAGGAATTCTATGATTTTAGTGTTGATCTGACACCCTAATAATTTTATCCTTCTTAATCTATGTTTTAATGATGTCATGATTTACTTGAGTTGTCATCATAATGTCTAATATATTTGTATTTACTAGTGTAGTAAAATCCTTTGATTGGAATATGACTTCATCAGTGGACATCCTAGTATGTTAGCATTCCCTAAATCTGTGGATGTTTCTTTATTATTCAACCATTTCTTAAAATTAAATTCAGAAGCTCTTCACTAATAATACTCCATTGCCAATGACACTCTGATTTTAGATTTTATCTATTATATTGAGGTTGTTTTCTCTGTGGTTTCAAATTTTGGAGGTTGTTACACTGAAATGATTTCATTGATAAGAACATTAGGTTTTTTTCATATTGATTGCATTGATGTTAGTAGAATTATCCTTGTTTTGGGCATTTTGGTGCACCTTCTTCTCATTCTCTAACTTCTTCATTTCTATCAATAGAGCTTTATAACTTTTTACACAATGATAAATGCTTCATCTTTGGACAATACTTGTTTACCAATATTCTCAATATTCTTTTGGTGAATTTTTTTCATATTGTTATTTTGATGTTTCATCTCTTTTATCTATCGTCTAAATTTGTTAATTTCTATATCTTGCTTCTCCAATACCCTTCCATTATGCACAATTTTGTTCAAGTCTCTAATTCTCCTTTCTAAATCACATTAATTTTTTATTTTTTTTTGTGGTTGCTCATCATATTGAAATATAACATTGTGTATATGGTTTAGATATTCTAATGACATATATTATGTGCATGAATTCACCCATAATATTATCCTCTTTCTCTCATTGGAGATTAAAAAAAAATTATTTTCATATTTAGCATGAGTGACCCTAAGGTTTCCATCTAGGTAAAACTTAGAATTATGTCAACATTATAAATCCTAACAAATCTATAAAATTTATTGAGCTATGAATTTTTTTTTTTCCATATGAAAAATCATAATTTCATTAAAGAAAGAAATTCCATTTTGTAGATGTGTATGCATATGTTGAACATATCAATGGCTAGTTGACATCATCAAGAGACCAATGTTCTAATATGTTGTTACCTTAATCCACGCAGGGAGGCAACAATCCAGAAAATACTGAAAGATACAAGTGATATAAAACCAAAAATGTCCAAAAGATGATATATATGTACATAATAAAAAAACCATATGCCCTGTAAATTTATGCATTAATGTCCATGAAAGGCCGATGGTAATATTGATAATGTGCTCCATCGAGCAATTCCCGAATCATCAGAGTGCCTGGTTCCTGGAGCGCAACTTCTTTGGAAAGGTTGTCAGTTGTTGTGTTCCACTCCCTGTAAATGTGATTGCAAGTAAATGTGTCAAAAAATGTAATTAGTCTTAGATTCTCTTCCAAAATGTGACCCATTGAGTAAGTAGAGCATCTAGCAGTCCTATTCCACCAATCACAAACAATTTTGGAATCTCCAAATAATTGTAAGTCTCTGCAATTTTTCTCCAATGCAAAATGAATAAGATGTTTTGCTGCTGATAATTCTGCAAAATTATTTGTGCCTCTTATGATACCCATAAGCATGCTAAAAGAGTGTTGAGGATACATATGTAAAATGCCCCCCCCCAGTCATTCTCCTACGCGGCCCCATCAAAGTAAGCCCATGGCTTGTTGTAGTCAATGTGTTCATGGATGATAATGTTAGGTCTCTGGGGAGAAGGGTCTTCTAGGATGAGAGCATAATCAGCCAGCAACTTGGCTGCAATGATAGGCCAGCAAGGAGGTATGTTCTGAAAAATGAGGAAATTGTGGGCAATCCAAATAGCCCAACAAATTAGAGCTGGGAGGTTGCACTGCTTGAGGGAGGTAACATAGGTAAACCAGGTGGTCTAGGCCTCAGCTACAGATGCAACAATCCAGTTACAGGGGGGGTGACATTTGGGTGACCAATTCCCACAGCTTACGAGCTTCCACATAGTCAAGGAAAAGGTGGTTGACAGATTCATTTTCGCATTTATAGAGGGATCAACAGTGTGGCTCGTAATGTGCTCGTTTGAGGAGATTATCCCTAGTAGGGACCTTATTTCATAAAATACACCACATGAGCAATTTGGCACATGGGGGGGCCTTCAACTACCAAAGTTGTTGCCACAATGCTTCAATAATATGTGGCTTTCTTGTCTCAACCAACACCAAATATCCATCTTTTGGAGAGAATCTTCTAGATTTTGAGAGGGCCCACATAATCTCATCATCTTCATCAGAAATGCAAATATGGGCTTCTGATAGTGCCTGAATGTAATCCCCTCAAAGTTGGTGCCATTGAGGGGAATTTTAAGTTGATGAGCGGTTTTCCAGGCCTGATGTAGGAAGGTGGAGTTTTCTCTATCAGCAATATGAGCAATATGAGTGACATTTTGTTCACATAGCTGCAGTAGAATATTTCCAGGTAGACTATGTGTACTCCCACACCCAATCCACAGGTTAATACCAACTCGTACTCTTTATCCTAAGTGGATTCTCCAGGTGAGTCCCCCCCTAATAGGACCCAGTGCCTTAATGACACCTTTCTATATAGTCAAAATCCCATATGTGCTTCTAAAAGGTCTCCTAATCCAATCCAAGATCTAAGGGGGGGCGATATATTCTGATTTTGTCACTCTTGTCCATAGGTTGTCCACAGTGAGTAGATGCCATACGAGCTTTGCAGTGAGAGCAGTGGAGAAATCATCAAGTTTTTTAAGTCCCCATCCTCCCCACCTTTTAGGCAGAATCAGAGTGTCCCATTTGACCCAAGCAAATATCTTTCCCAGCTGGCTACCCTTCCATAGAAATCTATAGTAAAGGGCTTGAATCATGGTAAGGATCCCTCTAGGGATCCAGGCTAGGGACATCCAATACACATGTGTGGCTTCCAAAACACTCTTTATGAGAGTGAGGCAGCCTACATGAGAGAGATATTTGAGATACTAGATGTTGAGTATTTTCTCCATCTTAGCTATTAGCCAAGTCCAATCTACAATCTTATAGCCCAAGGGCTTTAACTTATACCCCATATATTTCAGACCTTATGTAAGCCCCAATTGAGTGAACCGGAAACGTTGAAGTGCAAATTGTAATTCATGATGAGTGCATGTTGTCCTTGTCAGTGTTGATTTGTTTTCATTTAATACCATACCTGTAGCTGACATGAATGAAGAAAAAATGGATCTAATGTTGGTCACATCACCAATGCTTCCATTCAGAAAGATCAGGACATCATCCACAAAAAGTAGATGTGTGAGCCTGCAATCATCCGTAATCTTGATGCCTTGTAGTCTGCCTCTTCTATGCTCCTCAAGTATCTTCTTGCTGAGTCCTTCCATGGCAAGGAGGAAAAGTAATGGAGAAAGTGGACATCCCTACCTTAGTCCTCTTTCCAAGAGAAAAAAAGGGGATGCACTAACATTGACCAGGATGTTGTAGGGAATGTTAGTGATATAGCTCATAATCCATTTTATGTAAGTGAAGGGGAATCCCAGATTGGTTAAAAGCATTCTGATGTATAACCAATTTACCCTATCAAAGGCTTTAGATAAATCAACTTTCAGAATCATACCTTTGCATTTCCTGGTATGAAGAGTGTGCAAAACTTCCTGGGCAGCGCCGACAACTTCCTAGATCAATTTGTCTTGTAGGAAGGCAAATTGTTCCAACGAGATGTGCTTGGAAAAAATAGGCCTCATCTGATTTGATATGATTTTAGCAATAATCTTGTATATGCATTTGTAGAGAGAGATAGGGTGATACTCATCAAAGGAGGATGGATTATCAACTTTAGGGTAAGTGCAATAAAACTAGATGTGATGGATGGCCCAATTCGCCCACTTATTCTGGAGTCCTCAAAACATGCAACAGATATTTACCTATGACATCAAAGAAAGCCAGATAAAACTTGATCGTCCATCCATCTGGCCCAGGGCTTTTCTCTTTCTTGAACCATTTCAATGTGGCCTCTAGTTTTTCTAGGGTGACTTCCTTTACTAGTTCTACTCCCTCATCTTGCTCCATGAACCGTGGGAAGAGCTGGGGAACCCTGATGATATCCACCAGATTTGCTTCTTGAGGGGCACTGAACGTGCTTTTAAAATGAGAGGTATCAAGAGAGGCTAATTTCGGGAATGTGTTTTTTGTTTGTCCTTCTTCGTTCTAGAGCTGCCAGATAGTGTTAATCACCTTTCTACCATTGGTGAACTTATGATAGAATTTTGTGTTAGCATCCCCTTCCTGCATCCATATTGCCCTGCTTCTTAGCCTCCAGGCTTCTTCACGGTCTTTAAGAATTTTCCTTCTTGCAGAGTAAAGGAATGTTATCCTCTCCTTATGTTTAGCTATATTGAATAATCCACCCTGATCATTTTCAAAATTCGATAGTTCAGATTCAATTTGTCTCAGAGAGAGATCGTCTTGTGTCCTCTTCTTGTGTGCCCATTGCTTGGACATTTTCTTCAGCATATTGAGGTTGTGTAAAAGGCCATTTGTGAAGTTCCTCCCTTCCCTAGGTGGGTTCACTTTCTAGAAGTCTGTAACCATGCTGATATAGAAGGCTTCCTTGAGCTATGCTAAACATAATTTATATGGTCCTTTGGGCTTTTCTCTTCCTCCATCAAATTCCATATAAATAGGGAGGTGGTCAGAGATCCCTCTCGTTCCGACCCATTATCTAATGCAAAACCCAAAGTCAAGAATACCCTCTTTGACTAGGAATCAGTCCAATTTGCGAGCTAGACTATCTTCCCCAGTTTGATTATTTCTCCAAGTGGCTTATATCTTAGTTGAGGGAATGTCTATCAGCTGGTGGTTATCTAGGATGGAAGAAAAGTAGTCCGAGAGCGAATCTCTCTGTGCACAATGGCCCCACGTCTCCGAGTGACCAATGGAGAAGTTTAAGTCTCCACCAAGGATCAGATGATCAACAGAGAAGGTATCTGACCTCAAGAGGTTTTCCCAAAATTCCAGTCTATTTTAGCATGGCCCATAGATGTTAAAAATTCTAAAATTCATGCTTATGTCCACTGAAAAAATATCAGCTGCAATATGTATGGCCCATCCCCAACAGTTGATCAGTTTAATAGAGAAGGAATTATATCCGAAGGATATACCCCTAGATCTCCCATGAGCATCTAGACCAATGAATTTCCAACCCGAAAGCATGTGCTCATGGAATTGAGAAATGTCAGCAGTGGGGGCAAGGGTCTCTTATAAGATGATGTCAAGTAGGTCAGATTGAACTATCTAGTGAAGGCCTAATTGAAAGAAAGAATCTTCATGGAGGGGGTTCTGAGGGGGTTTCTCTAGCTCTAAGGACCCCGGGAATAGTGTACTGTTTACCGGCTGAATCGTCTCCCACTTGGGATTGTGCTTTAGTGATAGAGGAGGGTCAGCCTCGGTGGAGTTTGAGCAGGGGGGTGGGGGGGAAGTGATAATATCGAGGCCAACGTGATCCACCACCTATCTCTTAGCTTTTGAACAGGTCATGTACCCCTGCGATGCAAAGGTAAGAGTGGAGGAAGTATGAGGAGTAGGGGGGGTAATCGACAAAGAGGGAGGAGTGGGGGTAATGATAGGATGAAAGGGGGCAATGTCACAACTGATCTGGGTAGAGGCAGCAAAGGAAGATGCCAAACCCATACCCAAAGCCAAAGAAAAACCAGAAGACAAGAATTCATGAATATTTGAGTAGCATAGTGAGGAAAAACGAAGAGGGATGATCATACCCGCGATGTTGGAGTCTCTAGATGCTGACATGACATGATCAAGTGGTGGGGGAGGAGGACGTAGGGGAGGCCTTCCTCGCTTCTTCTGAGTAGACTTGGCAAGAGCTGAAGCTGAATCCACTGGGGTTGTTTGTGCTTCAGTCCTTCTGGCAGGGGACGCAGCATGCCAAGGCAGTTCCTTTGGAATTTGTGGCTATTCCTCCTATTCAGAAGCTTCTTGAGACAATGGCTCCTATCTCGGAGGTTTCCTGGATGGTCCTCCATTAAGGGGGCAATATTTAAACAAATGACCAACTTTGTGGCATCTCTTGCACCTAAATAGGACTCCCTCATAGTCTAGGATCTGACACCTAGATATATTTCTCCATTGTATATTGATATGTTCTAGAATTCCATCAGTCAGATCCATGTGAACCAAGATCCTGGCATAGGCCATACACCCCAAGGTCTAAAAGAAGGCATCAAAAGTGAGATAGCTACCAATTGCGTTCCCAATTCTCTTGAAAATGTCCTCCATCCAGAAGTGAAATGGAATCCCCAAGAGATGGACCCAAATAGGTCCTACATCCACCCTTTCTTGTTCAGAATCGAACATTAGCGTCCACCTTCGAAGAAGTACAGGGGCTTGGTCAATGTGCCAAATAGTTGACATGACCCAGTTGGTGTGAGCCAAACAACTAAACAGTAGCGCAAACCAACCTTTAATGAAAGTCTGTACATTGGGGGGGTCATTAGATGATGGCCCCATACCTCCATCATCCATTTCTGTAGTCGCTCCATGCTATAGTGTTTGCCTCTGACCCGACCAACAAGAACTTTCTTTGCCGACTCCATAGTCTCCAGCAATGGTGTATCCTCTGTGAGCTTGAGGAAGACTTCACAATTTTGAAGCTTAGGCATTGTTTCCTCTTAGACCCCTCTCTGAACCTAGTGGCCTATGCTTCAAGTGTGTCAGAAGGCTGTGCAGTCGCCGGTGAGGATGAAACCTTAGCTGTAGCAGACGGGATGGAGGCAAAGAAACCTGGGATGGAGCCAATTCCAGTGAAATTACCTTGCACGGGAGCCACCGGGGAAAGAAAGGTAGAAGTGGTGGATGCCTGAGATGCGGAAGCCAAAAGGTGGTCAGTTTAGGGTTTGTTGATGCCAGATGAGGAGGGGTTCGAAACAGAGACCGCTCCTAGGGTTTGTCTACCCAGGGTATTCTGACACTCAACAAAACCCAAGGAATTAGGTGAGAGCGGCTGAGAAATGTAGTCAAGGTCAAGGTTTACAAGGGTGTCTTCAAGTAGCGAGATCGTCGTGATACGAGAGCTAGAGATGGAGGGAAGGGCACCTATCTCTTCGGAGAGTTCGTTGTCAAAAGAGTAGAAACCCTCTAGAGTGGTCCTAGGTTCCGTCCAAATGGGCTCACCTTCCAACAGGTCCTCAGAATAGTCTAGGAGGTCGCTCATAACTGTCAAAACTGCCCACTGGCAGCTGGCTACTGGCAGTTGCCTGAAGATTCGAAGCAAAAGATAGGGAGATGGGTATTTGGTGGGAAGGTTAAACCGCCTAGGTAAAAATGCCAAATTGGTAACAGCTGAGGTTAAGGTGAACGGGAAAAGGAAGCGACAAGGAAAGAAACAAGTAATGTGGGTAGTCAACGACAGAGGCGATAACAATAGAAGCTTACGGGGGCAGTCGGTGAGTGTGGTCTAAAAACCTTGTACTCCGCAGCTGTGAACAGTGCAGGAACCCTAGCTCCCGCCCCATCGTAGTATCATGCAAGATGAAAATTGTTTACGCTAAAATTGAGCTATGAATTTATAATCATCCATTAATAGATTTTTATTAGTGAATTCCAAATTACTTATTTCCCTTAGTGTATTCCTTTACAACTATACTTCAATTTGGAATTAATATTTGATTTAATAAGATGACATTAATATATAATTTTTTTTACTAGTCAAGTAAATAATAAAGATAATACCCCTTTTTTGAATAGTCCCTTTAAGTTTTAATAATCCGAGGACTTCGATTGAATTTCTTATGTTAGAGAACCATCCTTCTATCATTTTTCTTTGTTAGGTAATGTGATTCCTAATATGAATGGAATGCATAACCTATGACTTGATTACTTGTGGTCCAGAGGCATCGAAACCATCAAATTCACCTGGGTATCACACCGAACTTGGGACACACTAGCCCTTAGCATGGCTGGTTTTTTTCCCAAAGGTTTTGAACTAGTGACCTTTTCATTATGGGATGCCTTAACATAACACCTTGTTAGCATCTATTCTATGCCTTGGGCAAGAACCATCCTTCTATTTATTAATGTCCATTTTTCCAAAATACTTAGCATAACTTCAAACTGAGGCCTCTTTAAAGGACTTAAATAATGTCTTTGCACTTAGGTTTCTTTCTATACTTAAACATTTCTCTTTTTGTTGTTATTGAAACTAAGAGATTAATTTTATATTATGTAATTAAACCTTGTAAAAAGAAACATGTTTTATAAATTTATAAGATTTGAAGTGAACTATGGATTATGTGTTTGAAAATTATATTTGACTTTATTGAAAATATATTTTAAAGAATGTAATAACTTTTATACTTCACTTTAATCTTTTACCTTTTTTTATTATTCACATTTACATGAATACTTATAAAATGTATCCTTCCCTTATATATAGATAAGACAAAGATATATTATGATTCTCAATGCTAAATTCTACAATATAAACTTATAAGCCATATAAAAATATATTGTTAATCTCAATGCTAAAAATCCTCCATAAAAAGATAAAGAGATTTTTTTTGCATGCAGCATTGAATTTATAATATTACCATTTCTTATAATTATATATATATATATTGAAAATTGTTTAGATTTTTTTCTTTCTATGTCTTCTTTTCCTCTCTAATTTTTTAAATAAGATCTAGTTTCTGGTTACTTTAAAATAACTGATATTTCAAATAATTCATTAAGGATAGACATTAACCTCGTATTCTTATTAACAAAATTAACCTCACCATAGAAAAGTATAAGACAATTAACTTAAATATGTTAATTTAAAAAAGTAAACTATTAACCATAAAATAATGATAAAAAAAATAAAAATAATAAATTATAAATTTTGATAGATAACATTAATAAAACACTATATAAATAAAATAAATAAAATAAATACATATAAAAAATAAATATATCATATATATATGAATTATATAATATTAATTTATTTATTCCTAGTGTTCTTATGAAGTAAACTATTACGTTCAGACCATGATTCATTGAGGAGACGTATATTGGGTGTTAAGCCATATATTTATACTCTATAGTTATAATATATACAGTATTGTGCACCTGATTTATTAGACCAATGTCTTGACATCAAGAAGAATTATTACTATTCAAAGATTTCTTAGTGCACAGAATTCTAGAGTTAACAAAGGCCCGTTCATTCGACCTAAGATGTTAATCCCTCATCCAAGAAGTTGTTCAATAATACATTTAATCTGCAAAGACCCATTCAATAATTGGACCATAGAAGGCACATGCTTATTTTGAGACACCATAAATGAGATGTTTTCAATCGGAAACTATAAAGATCTATTCAATCAAATAAACCATTAATAATAATTCAAAACCATAGAAGAAGTTGTATTAGTTTTAAATTTTAGTTTATATTTAAACGTAAAATTATCGTTTCATTATTTCATTTTGATAAGAATTCTTGTTCATAGAAAATTAATTCTTTTAAAATCAACATAGATAATCTAAATTTGTTTATGTTGCCTATATAATAAAATATTTATGTTACAAGATTAATTAAATTTTAAAATTAATTAAATTGCCATAATATAAATACTTTGAAATTTATAAGAAGTGCTTCGGCGTAATCACATGACAAAGACATTTGTGACACGCGTTTCGAACCAACTAGTGTGGTTCATCGTCAGGACAAGTTGAAGAGACAAACCTGGCCTAGCATATTAAATAGACTGAGCAGAGACTCCAACAGCTATCTAACGGGTATTTTTGACCCCAGGACTATGGTCAAACATTATATTAATAAATTTATTTTTCTAATATTAAGATTAATAATATATTATTTTATTTCTAGAAATAAGCAAGATTAGTAATTCATTTAATTAAATAGAATAATACTAATGGTTGTTGAAAATTATTATTTGCATGAATGAATTCTATTAAAAAATTAAATTGGGTTATTTAAATAAAATCTATTAAAATTCCAAAAATAGGATTTTAGGACTAAATATATCATTTTAATGGTAATAAGTTATTAAATAATTAACTAACTAAATACATGCATTATTTATTATAGGTATGTTATTTTTGTTTATAAAACTACTTACTCTTGATGTGATATCATATTTTATTAGTTTATTACATTATTAAATTTACTAATTAATAATTACTAATCTTAAGAGGTGAGTTTGTAAAGTAGAGGAGTATGTTTATAATTAGTTTAACTTCTTTATTGAGATTCTATATATATATATATATATATATGAGAGTGTATTATTATAATCATATTAAAGAGAAATAAAAACCATATTTAATTCTGCTAGATAAAAGAGTTTAATAAAATAATGAAGCTATCCCACCTATAAATTAGAATAATAATAACTTAGTTATCATGATTTCGGTAAACCCATAATTATGACCTTATGAAATAACTAATAAAACAGGCAAAGGACACTCATCAATGAGAAAATCATATTTCTACTAAAAGTCAAAATTAGATTAATACCTAAAATCCCGATCCTAAAGAACAGGAGGGACATAATATCAAGGTCAGAATATGAAGCTGTGAGCAATATATAATAAATACGAACAGAATAAGAGAAACGAACAAGAAGAAAGCACCCTGGATGGACCAAGGGGAAAGGAAGAAACCCTAAGAAGATAGGGTAGGGATCCAACTTCTACTTACCTTCCAACCATCATCTCTGTTGAGATTGCTGGGTCTACGCTCAATTTCAATAGCTTCCCTTAACTTGCGATGATGGAACCAATCCACCCTGGCAATGACTTTGGCCTCCTCAATGCAGACCTGATGCTTAGTCTTTTCCACATGTTCAGCTAAGGCTGAGGACTTTGTTCTTCCATGTTTGAGGTCTGCTGCATGTTCGCAAATTCTCTGCTGGATGGAGCGCCCTGTTTCCCCTATATATGGTGTCCCACAAGAGCAAGGAATCAGATATACACCCTTCATGTCTTTGGGGTTGACAGGATCCTTCACCGATCGCAGGGAATTACGAATGGTTCTGAGGGGCCTGAAGGTGGAGGGAACATCAAACTTTCTAAGGATCTGAGCAATCTTGTCCGTGGTCCCTTGGATATAGGGCATATGGACACCTAGATGGCGATCCCTAGGCTCTTTCTTAATCAACGCATTTTTAGAGGCTTTCAGGAAAGCCTTCCGCCCTAGGTGCCTACTATATCCGTTTTCTACAAAGACATCAAGGAGGTGGGATCTCTCTCCGTCCAGGTTTTCATTATCCAAAATCCTGAGGGCACGCGTAGCTAGGGTATTAAGAACACCCATCTTCTGAGCCGGGAAATGATGGGAATCGGTGTGAAGATACTGCTCTGTGTGCGTTTTCTTACGGTACACCGCGTGGGCGAGAGAGTCGTCCTTCTTCCTAGAAATAAGAATATCTAGGAAAGGGAGGCTGCCATTGACCTCTTTTTCCATGGTGAACTTGATAGCCGAGGACTGGTCGTTGAGGTGATCCAGGAAACGATCCAGTTCTTCGTGGCCATGGGACCAGATGACATTAGTGTCATCTACATACCTTTTCCAAAGCTTAGGAAGGAGACGAGCCGAGGCAAGAGCCTTGGCTTCGAAGTCCTCCATAAAGAGATTCGCCACGATCGGGGAGAGGGGGGAACCCATGGCAACGCCACAGGTCTGCTTGAAGAACTCACCCTCGAAACTGAAGAACGTGGAAGTGAGACATACCTCAACTAGATGAGCGATATCCGGATCTGTTAAGCAATAGATCACTTCCATGGCCTCTTTAATAGGTATGCAGGTGTACAAGGAGACCACGTCAAAGCTGACAAGAATGTCTTCAGGGTCCAGCTTAATATCCTTGAGATCCATGATGAAGGATGCAGAGTCCTTCACGAAGGAACTGGTATGGCCTACCAGGGGTTTAAGCTTAAGAGCCAGAAACTTGGCTAGAAGGTAGGTCGGACCCCCGATGGTGTTGACGATAGGCCTCAAAGGGACCCCTTCCTTGTGGATTTTAGGTACCCCATAGATTCTAGGGGCGATGGGATTGCTCTCAATGAGCTTACGGGACAGGTCCCCCACCGCGTTACTAGACTTGATGGCATGAGCCACTGTCCTAGAGATTTTCTTCAGAGGGTTCTTGGCAATTTTTTTGTAACTGCCACTGTTGAGAAGATGATCTAACATCTTATTACGGTAATCATCTTTGTTGAGGATGACCGTGGCCCCTCCTTTGTCCGCCTTAAGGACTACTATATCTTCATTCTGATTTAGGGACCTTAGAGCCTCGGACTCTTCCTTGCTGAGGTTCCTCCGAGGGGGCTTTGCCTTCCTAAGGACCACAACACAATCTTGCCTGATGGTGTCCTTAATATTGTCAGGCAGATCCCTGATTCCATACTCGACATCACAAATAATATCATCTACAGAGATTTTTCTAGGGGCGAGGGCAAAGTTTAAGCCCTAAAAACGGACGGGGAGAAGGAAAAGCTGGAAAGGTTAACAACCTTACTATTCCGAGAAGACGAGGGAAGAGAGACCTTTTCGCAGAGGTTCTCATGCTCATTACTAATGCCGGGACCAACATTGCCTTCCTGACCTACTAAACTCCTATTACAAACACCTATGCTATCATCACTAATAAAACAATTATTATTATAAAACACACTGTTGTCTTTACCTAGATTGTTAATGTTGTTATTAGGAGTCAAATTCTCTTTATCCATTTCGTTATTGCCGTTGTTATATAATTTATTATTATTGTTCTTAGAAATGCCTAAATTATTAATGCTATCATAGTCTATATTGCCATATATATTGGTACTTACGCCCATACCCTTAATGAATTCACCATGGTTGCTATAAGAATAGTTTCGGTTAACTATCATATTCATATTCCCTTTTTTGTTTTTACACGATTTATTCTTATTAAACGAAAATAGAGAATTAACCAAAAAAAAAATTAAAAAACTAGTAAAATTAATATTAAAAACATTTAAAAGAAAAAACTAAAAAAACAAAAATAAATTGAAATTACTAAACAAAAAAAAACTAAAAAAATATGAAAATTTTAAAAATATGTCTTTTTAAATTTAAAACCAAAAAAAATAATAATCAAAAAACATTATAAACG
>APFE031147476.1:0-14321 GCA_000404065.3 Pinus taeda | reverse complement strand
TGACAACAATAGGGATTCAGTGCCTAGATTAGCTCCAGGTTGTTGGGAGGGAGTTAATGCCTCCTATATTTGATGTGAGGGAGTTATGAGGCTGTTAGATTCTCTATGCTATATAACAGGCAATCATTCGGATGATTTGCTAAGAGGGTATGAGAATTTCTTGATGTAATCTCCAATTTGAATAATAAATTCCTGATGCCTATGTTTGGTGGACGTAGCCCAGATTGGTTGGGTGAACCACGTTAAATACTGTGTCATATGTGTTTGATCTTCTGCTGTGTGTTTTATTGATTTGTTGTGCCTCTGAATTCCAACATTTTTAAATGTAACTTTACAACATATCCCTCATACTAAACCATATAATGCATCTAGATTCAAATATATATATAATGATTAATGTCCATGAGACTAAAGAGTTCTATAGGACCTTAAGAAAAGAGATCAACTGAGACATTTTAATATTCAATATTTTTACTTTAATTTAGTTATATTTAAACTAAGTAGAACTATGTAGCACTTGTTTAATATGGACATTGAAATATTTAATTAAACATATAATAAATTACACTATATAGTATCAATAATATTGCTTTTACATGTCATGTGTCAACTTTATTAAGTCCACATTAAGTATTAAAGGAATTACATACCTAAAATGTAAATTAATTTATCAATTAATATAAAGTTGTTGTAAAAAGACAAAAAATGAAGTAATTTATGTGTGACCCACATTATTTAATTTATTTTATTTAATTTTTTATTTAAATATTATTTTATTATTTTTAATGTAACGTTACAACATTTCTCATACTAAAACCATAGTGCATCTAGATTCAATTATTAATATATAATAATAATATATATATATATAAAATGATGAATGTCTAAAGAGGTCTATAGGATCTTAAGAAAAGAGATCAACTGAGACGTTTTAATATTTTATTTGTAGCGTTCCAAGTTTACTATTGTTTTCCTAAGTGAACAAGTCGAGAAGGTTGTAGTGTGACAGATATTTTGGAAATGAGAAAAGTGGAGCAATCCAAAGCAATTCTCTTAATATCACACAATTGACACATTCTTTCATTCCAAAATATTCTAGAAATAAACCAACTCTAGATTTCACTTCTAAACTCATGAGAGTTAGTTTATATATATTATAATATATAATAATATATATATTATTATTCAATTTTCAAATTAACTTATTTTCCACTCAAAATTATATAATTAGTTATAGTAAATCTAAAAAAATCTAAATAAATTATTAATTTTAAATAAAATAGATAAAATTTATCTATTTGCTTTTAAAATAAATATATTAATAATGTTTAATGTTTTTATTTTTATTTAATTTTTTAATCCAAAGGAAGGCATCAACTTATAATATTATCTAATAAATTTTATATAAATTACCATTCTTTATATTTTATTAAATTTATCATATTTAATATTAAAATATCCTACTATTATAATAAAAACCATAAATCTTAATAAATGTATCATATCATAATTATGATTATTTCCTCTAATTTTAAAATATTTAATTTTATGTAACATTTTACTATCTATATAATGATAAAATCTTCAGTCTCGATCTTTCAATATATCATTATTCTTTAGTTTATCCATTAATTTAAAATTTTTTTGATCTTTAATTTATTTATTTCTTTTAATTTAAAATATTGTAACTTTATTTTAACATTTTTCCTATCATAATGAGAATCATAAAATCTTCTATCGTCATTCTTTTAAGCTATATTATTCTTTAGTTTTGTTTATTAATTTACAAAAATAAATGTGATCTTTAAAGTGTTTTGAAAAAATATATATTCATCTTGTTTGTGGTTTAAAAATTTAATGATAAGCAATAAAAACTACATTATTAACATAAACATCTAAATACGTAGTCTCAGGGATTTAATTTAAAGTATTCAGCGGTTTACGTTTTTTTTATAGGTTATTACTGAATACTATGTATCTTGCCAATTTCAGGTTGATCTTTTTTATTTCTCATCTTTAACCTAACTACGTGAAAATTCTCATCTGTAATTACATTTCATCTTCATCTTTAACCTAACTATATTTTATCTCTATTTCATCCCGCTGTGATACACCTTGGCTTTTGAAAGATTGTAAATATGAGAGCTTCATCTCAGTCGCATGGATCTGTAATGACTCACTTTGTCTCATAATTCTGAAAAATTGTAGTGACAGCAGATTCAAGTAATTTGATGAAATATTAAGCACGGAACAATTCTATATCTGTCACATGAGGCTCCTATGGCAACACAAATGAATTTTGCAGAGAGTTTCGAACCAACATTCAATTTCATTCGCAATGTAGACAGAAGATAGCAGCATTAATTCACGATGGTCCTCATCAAAATTCTAAATTATAGCTTTGCGCCGCAATGCTATGATATATTATTCATCCCAAATTTCTGCCGAGGCGTATATAGACATATATACATTTCACAACAAACAACGCTACAGACATATATACAGGACACCGATATGAACGTTACAGAATATATCCAAATTTCTTCTGCATAACCCTACCTCTTCATTCATGTAGTTGGTGCACGTTGATAAAGGAACCTTGAAAGTTCACAAAGTAGAATTGAGATGCAGAAACCAGGAAACATGGAAATGAAACCTACGATCAAAGGTGTCAAATAATGTCCCAGAGACAAATCACTTAGTTTTCCCTGGAGCGTCAGAAATCTTGACCCTAAACCAGTCTTAATCATGGATAAAGATGAAACCAATCTTAATTATGGACAAAGATGAAGCTTCAACAGCGAACTTCTAACACCATATTTACAGGTCTGTACTTCAACTTACAGGTCTGCACTTCAACAATTTATAATAAATTCTTTCATTTTACCTTAAATTCTTTTAAATGGCAGTTTGAGCTCTCTTCTGCAGTTAAATCAATAATAACATGTTTATAAAGATGTTATTTCAATAAAGTCATGGTTGCTGAGGGATATTTCTTGATAAAATTACCCATGGCCAAGAAACTTTAAAACTTTCATCATCTAGCGACATTCTTTCAACTCTAACAACAGAATCATGAAGAATTATATGCAATACATGTACCATAATCGATGCAAAATAAATTACAGGGCTTATTGCATTGAGAGAATAACCTGTATTATAATAGTTTTGGGTGTTTTTTTTATTGCAGGTTTAAGATATTATTTTGATAAAAATAGCTAATTGAACTAATGCCTTTACATCAAGAATTGTTTTAACAAAAATCCATTATTATTTATGGAAGATTAAAAACCTATCACTATTTATCCAAAACCAAATAGACAATATTATTAAATAATTAATAGCTTTATAATAAAATAAATATACTCAAACAATTTAAAATAAAATATATATATTCACTGTATATTTTACCTACTGAAACCATGAACAAGTTTCTCCACAACCTCCACTGTACTCCATGCAATAACCAATAGAAAGACAAAAAGCCAACCAAGAAAAATATGTTCTGAGATACGTAAAACCCTGCACATGAGAAGCCTTTTGTTTTCATTAATATTAATATCGCTACCAATATTTTCATTGGCGAGGCAGGATTCTATCAGATCTTGCATGTCCATCTTGCAGGATAAAATTAAATATTATTGTATATATTTTTCATTGGATTCTATCCTATCTTCCATCGCCAGCTTGCCTCATAAAATTAAATGTGACATCCCTTCGTGCTTTTCTGATGAGACATAAAGTGGAAACCTACGCTTTATTGCTGAGATGGATGCACTTCTGTATCCAACACTTTTATTTTGGACTATTGGGATTAAATACATGGAAACTGATTGAATGTTGCTGTACGAAAGGATGGGCGGCGGATCCAGGTAGTGATGTCAAACCTATAGCACTCATTAAATATGATGGTTTTTGTAACTGGTTTTCCATAAAGATGAAACCGTTTAATGAATAATTTATAAATCAAATTCCATTCCTAAACTTTTCCCTGTTTACTTCCTTACTACATAGACAAAGGAAAACTTAACTCATTGCTCACACCAATAACAAATCGACTGTCTAACTGATGCTAACCAAGCGCGTCCATATGCATGAGCTTCGAGTGAATCCCAAACACATTTGGGGAAACTGTCATGTGGCACCAAGTGGAGATGAACGCCGAATAGTAAGATATAATCCATTTTGTAACATTCAATGGTCCAAAAACGTGGTCATCATGAGGTCATTGTTCATTTTCATTATCGAGTTTCAGTTAATACCATTGACATGTAACTTAAAAAGAGTTGCAAACTTTTTATAATAACATTTTGGAATGCATCAATTAATTAATTTCCTTAAAAATGTTGTCTAAAGAACTTAAATATCAACTAAGTTCATAATTCAGAAAGTTATGTATGAAAAAAACTTATTCCAATTATTATGTATGATGAACTAAGTGCACAGTGCATTGCATTCATCAAATTTTTATAAATTTAGGCACACATTATTAGCAAAGTGTATCTAATATTGAGGTTGTCACACAAAATAACATGGATAGTTTTGTATATTATCATAAAAAAAGCTCAACTTTTATATGACAAATCATTGCATATTCTCTATTTCTCTTTATATTCTTCTATGTGTACATTATTTTATTAATTATATATGTGTATGCAGATGTGAAATGTTTTTCATGTTTTATATTTTCTTGGAATGTATATTATTTATATTATATATTTTTTTAATTGTAATTAAGTAGGATATTTTTGGCTTTTGGAGGTCATAGACAATAGATAGTTGATATTTTTATTTTTTTATTTTTTGTTTATTGTTAGGTAATGTGAAGTCTTGAGATGACCTAGCACACCTAATTTAATGGCTTGCGTAGCCCCAACCTAGAGGCATCTAAGCTATCAAAACCATCTAAGAATCAAACTTCACCTTGGTCACACCAATGCTTAGCATGGCTGAATTTATGCCCACAAAGTTTCAAATTAGTGACCTATTTCCCACAGAGTGCCTTAACAGAACACCATGTCACCATCTGCTCTACACCCCATGGGCGATATTTTGTATTTCATGTTATTTATATCAATTTTTATATAAATGACAAATTAAAGTGAATATTCTATCTATATCTTTGTGCTAATTACATATGCAATTATAATGTATAATTTATTTTCATAAATGGTTATATTATTTATCATACCATGCATAATAACTACATACTTAAGATGAAGATCATGGAAATTATTTTTATGGATGTATAATTTATAGACACTCTTTTAGATCATTTGTTTCATGCATCTAGTTGTTGCTGGTATAATATATAATCTATGGTTAAAAATTGTTGTAAAATAAAGAAAATAATGGAGGATGAAAAATATAGTTTAGTTTTACAAGATTAAACATGAAATTCATATCCCAGATGGGTGTGATCTTGGAGAATAATGGGATTGGGGGACGATCCTCCCACCCCACTTTGAAGAGTTCATTAAATACCAGGGGTGACATGGCCATCCCAATGCATGTGATTGGTAAATATGAAAGGGCATATGATGGACATCGTTAAGAGGAGTTTAGGTTATTACATTTGTTTGCAGTGTTTTGGAGGGGAGGGGGAGGAGGGAGCGCCAATCCAAGCCCTTCGTTGTAGGAGGAATGACTTAGGGAAAGTTGGAGTAATATGAGGATTCTCATCACCCTTTCACTGTCAATCCCATGTATCCTTGATGTGTTTACTGGAGTGAATTTGGGGGGGAAATCTATCACCTTGGTTTTATTCTTCATCTGTTGGGTTGAATGCCCTATTATGGAGTAGAGGGATCCTGGTCATTGGAAGGGTCATTGGAAGGTTGCAAAAAGAGGAGGATTCATTACTCTAGTAGGCCACAACTCCTCAAACGTTCCTCATAGTTTTGAAAAGCCAAATTATTTAGGAATCCTTCAACTTTTGCAACCAACTTCTATCTTGTTCATCTATCCCTAGGTAACTCTTTACTCCAGGTAATTCTCTGTCAATTTTTATCTTAGATTTTTGTTTGTATTCCAGTGCTAGTTTAGAGGGCTTCCGATTTGATTCTAGGTTCATTACTATCTTTCCAATTTTACTAGTGGTTTGTTGTTCCTCTTATGCGATGAGGCCTTTTTATGATACCCTTTGACCACTCCATTTAGTGTCGCCCTTATGCCTATGGGTTGTTCCACCTAGTCCTATGTGCAATGTTGGCCCACCTATTTTCTCAATTCCCTACCCTACAATCGACTAAGGCCTTGTGTCATAGTTTCTCTGACTTTTCTACTAGGAATCATCCCTATGTAGATTGTTGGTACAAACTCTTTCTATTTGAAAATCAACTAAGAATGTATATTAGGCATGGAGGGGGTGGTCGTGCCCCCCAGGGACTCAATCGTGCCCAGTAGGCCAAGTGGTTATTGAAACCTATCATTTGGTTGTCCCTCTTGAAACTTAGAATGAGATTTACTAATTGGAATCCATGGTTGCTAGAGATAGAAAAGATTTCTTGGACTTTAATATCCTAGAGGATGTTTCTACCTAGATTCATGACACTAGGCACACTAAGAGAAGAATGAAGTAGTACTTTAATGTCTTATCTCTGTATTGGCAAATGAAGAACTTGCTGGGTAGGGTATTGAAGGAAAAACAAGAAGAAAAATATAATATATTTTTAGGCTTAGAGGAATTCAAATGAGTCCATAGAAACCAATGGGTATTGTTAGGAAGAATGGATGCGAGGTTGGCCCATATAGAGTACCACCTCCATTGTAATCCTGATCCTCCGGCTCCTCTAGACTCTAATACTAAAGACATGAAACCTATTACCTCCTTAGAATCTTGATTTTCTGAATATTAGCTTGTAGTTTTTTGTTTTACATTGTTGTAGTTTCTACATTAATCATGTTAGAGTTGTTAAAATTGTTATGATTTTGGAGAAATTGCTCAATTGGTAGGTGGTTAGAATATTTGGTTTCGTGATGGGCAGATTGAGACCACCTATTCAGTGACATCTTTAAGTTGGCTAGTTGTCTAGTGTACCTAGTTTTCATGATTTTTTGAGGAGATACAAGATTAAATTACAAAAAGAAAGAAATGAAATTCATAACCTTCATTCAAATTTTGGTTTTATGGTCAATTAATAAATATTACCCATATGTTTTACAATTTGATCTATTATGAAAATATTAAAAAATCACCATTCAACAATTACCCATAAAGTTGCAAATCAAACAAGACCTTGAGTAGCGCCAAAGGAAATTCATTGTCAAATGTGCATTCCTCTGAAGTAGAAACCTAAGTAGAGATTTCACCGTTGAACTCCTCTGAAGTAGAAACCTAAGTAGAGATTTCACCGTAGAACTTTAGATGGATTCCTTGTGACTTACCAATTGGTTGAGAGAATTAGATTCCTTATGTGAATTATAATAATTTGTAGATGAAGATAATTTCACTCATAGAGTTATGCTTGTACGAACAAGCTTTGCAATAGTGGGATAATTTAGTATGAACTAAAAAGTGAAATAAATTTTGATAAGTATTTATCAATCTTGAGTATCCATATATAGGAGAATTTTGCCATTTAGAAAAGAAAATCTATTTGAGGTAGGATTTTATACATAAATATCTAGGCGATCCTTATACAAGTGTGAATTACTATTCCACATAAATTTATGTAATGCACTAGAGTCAGTTGGTAGTCGTTAAATGATTTTGCATTCTAGCATTTTCATATTGCCATTATACTTTTTCCTCTTTCACCTAACCATCTTGTAGAATGGAAATAACACATAATAAAGTTTCAACTTCCTCTTCTTTTCTTGAAAGTGCTCCACCAAACATATTCTCCTTTCTTTATTGTAGAAATTAAAGTCATAACCTAAATTATTTGTGACCTAGTTTTGTTTCTCTTCTAAATATAGCCATTGTTCTAAGAAGTACTTTATAATGGAATAATCTATTTTTATGTTGAAGTGTCATTTTCTTAGGTAAGGGTGTCATTTCTTAAGTGCATGCAATGTGGATGATATTTGCTTGTCACAAATGGGTTTGATTCCAAGTAAACTATGCATCTTTGAAATAAAAGGGGTGTCCCTTCTTCCATTAAAAGTGCATTGGATGCCATTCCCTAAGGCATTTCATGCCAGAATGAAAGTTTTCTTGAATTTAGGTGTGATCAACACATGTTTTTTATACCTAGCCTTCCTAAGTTTCTCAAATCCTTAGGTTCCTTCATGAGTGTAAAAGATACCATCCTATTTTAGTAATTTTGTTAGAGAAGTTCTTATTCAACCATGGTTCTTGACAAACTTGTGGCAATAGCTTAACAATATTAATAACACGTCTAATATTCTTTAGGGTTATATATATCTATATATATATATATATATATATTCCCAAAATGTTCCACTTCTTTAACCTCAAGGTCACACTTGGAAGGTTCTCATATAGTTGTGCCTTAAGTTAATATTTTTAATACTATATCAATATGTTGTACATATGCTTCCAAATATTTATTATAAATTAATATCTCATATAAAAATATCTACACTCTTATTCTAACGAAGGGTTTGAAGATAGAATTCATTAACCTTTCAAGTGTGATAGTTAAATTAGTAATGATGGATGTCTTATTCCATTTTTTTAATCTAATTATACGGGTAACTGAACAAATATCAAACATAGTAAAGAAACATTCTACCCATACTTCATCAATAAGAGAAATATGTAATGTATCTTTAATGATGATATTGTTGAGTTCTCTATAATTCATACATCATGGAAGATACCTTTCCTAAATATCTCCACTATGGAAGAGAAATCTCGTTGTTTAGGTTCCATGATGTTAACTGTTAGCATTTATTGAACTGTATCCCTAATCTTACTCTTATAGGAAGAAGGGTATATATATGGTTGGATGCTAGGAGGAAGGATTCTTGGAATGATTCGAATAGTGTGATCATGCTCTTAAGTACGAAGATTACAAACCTTTAGGCATCCTGATAAATACCAAATAATTGTTATTGATAAATCTTGTAGAAATTTTATAGAATTCCATCTGCTCAAGAAATATAATCTAAAATCTTGGACACAATTCTACTCTACTGATATGTGGAATCAGATTCACAATTTAGAAAAACATGCAATAAGAAAAACACAAATACACAATGATTTCTAGGGGAACCCAACTAGGAAAACACCCATCAAGCCTCTTTGCATTAATTATATGAATAGAGAATCTATTACAATTGATAGCTCCAGTTTTGAGCTCAACTTGCAAAGGAATAATTGATCTATGTGCTTAATAAACAACTCTGACCAACACTTAGCCAAATATTAGCTCACCTAGCCTCCTATTTCCTTGTGAAATTCTTGACGAAATTGTCCCCTATTCTTTAGGAATTTCCTCCAAATTTATTACGCAATTCCCAACGATTGATCATTGATTGCATGCAACACTTGTACACTCAAACTAGTTTACAACTCCTTGTTACACTACCTTTTCATCTCCACTTCAACTGAGGAACTTGAATTTTCTGTATACACTAGCTATTTTAGGCTAATTGATTAGTTAACTAACAAATATTTGAGTTAGCCTATTGTCCCACTACACAACTGGCCTTCAAATGACTCTAACAATAGTTAGAGGTCAGTTAACTGAATACAACTGAAAACAACTGAACTGGATTACTAAAATTTAGCAATCACACATGCATAACTGAACTCCAAGCCCTCTAACTTGAATTTATTGAGATAAATGAGTGACAATATCCATGTCACTAATAAACTACCTCTAAGTTGTCCTACTGATGTGGAAATTTGATTTACTCAATTTGACTAAGGATAAAGTCAAATTGATCTTTTCTTGCTACAACTTTTAACACTCCCTCTTAGTAAGAAAGTGATTTTCCACCACCCCTATCCTACACCTATGGAATTCGAATTTACCTTTTGACAATGGCTTTGTCAATATGTCAACATCTTGCTCCTTAGTTGGAATTTACTATAGCAACATAATTCTCCTATACATGTAGTCTTGCAAATGATGATACCAAATATCAATGTGCTTGGACCTATCATGAAATATCGAATTATCAGAGAGCTTAATGAAAATATGATTATCACGATATATCACTGTCGGATCCATCTCCTCACTGAATAGTTCCACAAGTATTTTCATCATCCATATTACTTCACACGTTGCTTGACTTGTAGCCATTTATTTAGCCTCTATTGAACTGAGTGCCACAAACCTCTGCTTCCTGCTATACCAGGAAAGAGATGCGAACCCAACACTCAAGATAACACCTGATGTAGTTTGCATGTCGGATAGAATTTCTTTCCAATATGCATCGGTGAAGCCTTACAACTTCACTCCCTTTATCTATTTGTACCATAATTGATCCAAATTGGATCCATAAAAGACTGTTAAAGAAGCATGACTGTATAAGGTCGGGACAAATCTCTAAGAATTCCAAAACAGTAATCAAAAACACCCCTAAACCAGTGGCAATGGCCGCCAGCGTGGAACGACGAGGACCTCGGTCAAAGCGTGCTAATCGAGGCCCATGGAGACTGTGCAGAAGGTCAAAGTAGCCACTAGGAGCCCCGGACTGGGAAAATAAGGAGGTTTTTGATGCGCTAATCGCACATCGCTCGGAAAACAAGGCCGAAATGGGGAAGTCGAGCACTTGGTGGCGTTGGGAATCAGAGAACCGCGGGCAGAAAAAGCAAAAGTGTTAAATGTACAAAGGTGAGACCCGCACTCTAGAAACCAATGGTATTGATCAGGGCGCCCTCAAATGGTAAGAGGTTTTGGATGAAAGCAGAGTGATCCCACTCAACGATCGGCACGTGGCAAGTGAAAGAGAGAGAAAATTGCCACTGATCGCATGCTATCGGTCGAGCAGGTCAACCGCATGGGATGTGTGTATGACGTTGGATCTAGGGGACCTAGATCAGACAGCTGAGATTGTGCCCAATGGAGGAAGCGAAATCGACAAAGGAATATGTTGCAAATTGTAAGGATTTGGAATCCGTTTGACCACCACGGTGGAGAAAGATTTCATCCATGACGTAACTGAAGAAATGAACCAACGAAGCAGGTTAGCGTCATTTAGAGGAGGACACATGACCACTCCTTGAGTGTTCATGCTGATGCCGAACAAGGAACTCCAAGCGCAGCTGCAGAAGGTGAATCGACAGAAGTGGAAGAGGAACTGAACAAGCATGGAAATGAATGACTAAAAGCCATGAACAGGGACAGAATACACAGAGAGATAGTCCAAGAGACAAAGAAAAAGACAGAGAGACAAGAATCCTGAGAGGAGGACGGAATACACAGAGAAAGAAGACAGTGAAGCAAAAGCAGAAAGAGACAGAGGGCCGTGCTGACCAACGGCAACATCGAGCACCAGAGCTTGAGAGATTCAAGCCATCCCATAGAGGAATCTATCTGGACTGAGCACCACATTTGGCTCTTTCCACTGTAGACCAGAAGGTCATAGAGCTGGTAGGAAGAAGAAGAGTCTGTGCACTCCAGTGGCTTGGGGAATCCAAGAACCACCCTTCCAAGCAAAATTGCTTTAGTAGAACTCACATTGAGTCCCTGCATTGTAATTCTCTACTTAAAGACACAATAAAATGAGGCCACCACTGAAAGTTGTACCGGGGATGTAGGCCTAGAGAATAGGGTGAACTCCTTATTAAAATTCTTGTGTCTTTGTGTTTGCTTACTATATTTCTCTGTTGTCTTTCCATTTAAATGTCTGTGTGTTGGCAATTTGATCGATCCATTGCTTAAATAACACAGAACACACACCAGCACATGAGTCTGTAATACCTTTTTTTCAACTAATGTCACTCATAGGGTGATTATCAGATCAAGTGGTATCAAATCTTTAGGTTGTAAGGTTAGACAAGCTTGTGTTGGTTTAGCTATGAATGTTCACTAGATGAAAGCTCAAATTAGGAGAAGGAAAGTTGGCAGAAACTAATCCTGAATTAGGAGAGTCTGTTCTCAGAAGACAATGTTAGAGGAAGGTTCTATGGGGCCAAACCCTCAATTCATAGAGAGTTTCCTAGCTATAAAGTCTATGGTAGAAGAAATGTATAAGGACTTTAGAAAGCACAAGGATGAAGATTCATCAGGTTCTAAACAAGATAAAGAAGAAGATGAGTCTCATTCCCATGACCACTCCAAAGGAAAGGGGAAAGAGGAAAGCTTTCTCACACCTCCTAATAGCCCTTTGCATAATAAGAAAGCATCTTTGATTAAACTAGATGTTAAATTTGATTTTCATATATATGATGGGGAGCTAAATGCTGAAAAGTTGGACAATTGGATTAGACAAATTGATGTGTATTGCAAGGTACAAAACATAGACTCAGACAAGAGTAAGATTCAGCTGGTAAGCCTACGCCTAGGAGGCACTGCCTTCGTTTGGTGGGAACGTAGAACCCAAGCTGATATGAAAAGACATGGTAAGACCATCTCTGTCTGGAGTGAATTTGTTACTACAATAAAAAAGCAGTTCTATCCATTGACCTACATGCAACAAGCCATGATGAGTTGGTAAACTATTCGACAGTTGAAAGGGAAAAGTGTGCAAGGGTATACTCAAGAGTTCAGAAAGAGAGTGTTGATGATGGGTATCTCATTAGACTCACCAAAGACTCTTTTGAAATACATTGGTGGTCTACACAGCTACATGAGGCATACCATCCTCATGTTTAATCCCACTATTATAGATGAGGTATCTGTACAAGCTACTCATCTAGAAGCTAGAGGAAAGAGTGGAAATCCAGAAGTTGGGGGACCATCCCAACCATTGTAAGCAAGAGAAAGGAGAAAAGAAAGCAGAAGTGGAAAGCAAGGAAGGCTAACACTGCATAAAAAGGCAATGCTTCATGCACTCACTGTAAAAAGGAGGGGCATGATGATGAGCACTGTTGGATTCTGCATCCAGAGCTGAGACCTAAGAAGTCTTAGGGCAAGAAGAAGAAGACTACTACAACTATTCAGAAAGATTTGGGGTCAGACTTGGGATATGAAACAATCATTGCATCCACAGGTATAAAATGTAAGAATTCTGAAGCATCTACTAGTAATTCTATTCAATCTGTTATTGATGAAGAACATGAGAGAAAAAGACATGAGCTTTTCCATATTCGAGTTATTTCGAAAAATCAAAAGATTCATACTTTGTTTGACAGTGGCTCACAAGTAAATCTAATTTCTGAAGCAATTGTAAAGAAATTGGGATTAGCAGCTACACCTCATAAGAAACCGTACCCATTAGGATGGTTGAATGATAAAGCACAACTACAAGTGACTAGACAGTGCAAACTCAAGTTTTCTTTTGGGTCAACATTTGTAGATGAGGTCGAGTTAGACATAATTCCTTTGGATATATGTAGAATTGTTTTAGGAAGCCCTTACTTGTATGATAGAAAGGCTATTTTCTATAGAGATGAGAACAAGTATCTACTTGTTAAAGATGGAATCAAGTACTTTGTAAGAGCTCATAAGCTCAAGAATAATTGTACTCTCATAAACTCAGGACAGAGGAAAAGAATGATAAATTCATGCAAACAGTTCTTAGTGATGGTTGAAAAGGAAAAGAAACATGATAAAACCAATGCATTTGAGGGCTATAATGCTGATCAACAAGCTGATATAGAAAAGATTGTTTCAGAGTATGATGTCTTGTTTCAAGAACCTAAAGGTCTGTCACCCAAAAAGGGAATAGTACATGATACTATTTTGTAGCAAGATGTTCCATTGCCTAACATTGGGATGTATAGGTTGTTTGCTTTAGAGAATGCTGAAATCAAGAAGCAGGTGCAGGAGTTGCTCGAGAAAGGGTTCATCAGGCCTAGCACATCACCATGTGCGTCACCAATCGTTTTGGTGAGAAAGAAAGATGGCTCATGGAGAATGTGTATTGACTACCGAGCACTGAATAAGATAACAATCAAAAATCATTATCCCCTTCCTTGCATAGATGATATTTTAGATCAATTAAAGGAAGTTGTTTATTTCACCAAGCTGGATTTGCACAGCGAATACCATCAGGTCAGAGTTGCAGAGCAAGATGCATGGAAGACTGCTTTCAAAACAAAGCAGGGATTGTATGAATGGATGGTTATGCCTTTTCGCTTAACTAATGCTCTTACTACTTTCATGAGATTAATGAATGATGTACTCAGACCTTTTCTTGATGATTTTGTTATTGTGTATCTGGATGACATTATGATTTTTAGTAAAACGTGGGAAGAACATTTAAAGCATGTTAAGTAGACATTAGATGTTTTGAAAAGA
>APFE031147463.1:0-14083 GCA_000404065.3 Pinus taeda | reverse complement strand
ATGCTCTCCTCCTCCAACACCTCCTCCACCTTGCCCTTGACCTCCATCTCCACCTCCTACACCTCCTGCTCCTCCTCATCCTAGTCTTCCTCTGCCTCCACCTCCTCTTCCTCCACCTCCTCTTCCTCCACCTCCACCTCCTCCAACACCTTCACCTTCACCTCCTCCTCCTCGTCCTTCTCCTCCACCACAACCTCCACCCCTACACCTCCATCTCCACCACCTAAGCCTCCGCCTTCAACTCCTCCTTTGCGTCCTTCTCCTCCACCACCTCCACCTCTACCTTTGCCTTTTCTTGGTCCTCCTCCTCTACCACCACCTCCCCCACCTCCACAACTGCCTCCTCCATAACCACCTCCAACTCCAGCTCCACCTCCTCCTCGACTACCTCCTCCACGTCCTGCTCCACCACCTTCAATTCCACCACCTACAACTCCACCTCCACCTTTCCCTCCTCCTCCTCCACCATCACCACCACCACCTCCTCCTCCACCACCTCCTCCACCTCCATCTCCACCTCCTCCAACACCACCACATCAACCTACTCCACCTCCACCTACTACACCGCCTTCTCCTCCTCCTCCTACTCCTCTTCTTCCTCTCCCGCCTCGCCCACCTCCTCTTCCTCGACCTGGACCTCCACAGCCTCCAACACCTTCACCTTTCACCCCTCCTCCTCCACCGCCTCCTCTTCCTCCTCCTCCTCTTCCTCCACTACAACCTCCTCCACGTCCACATCCTCTTCCTCCTCCTCCTTTTAATCTGCATCCATGTACACCTCCTCCTCAATCACCTTCTCCTCCTCCACCTCCACCCCTACCACCACCTCCACCTCCACCCCTTACACCTACACCTACACCTCCACCACCTAAGACTCTGCCTCTACCTCTAACTCCTCCTCTGAGTCCACCTCCTCCAACACCTCCACCTCTACCTTCGCCTGCTCCTCCTCCTCCTCCACCACCACCTCCTCCACCTCTACCACTACCTCCTCCATAACCACCTCCACCTCCACCTCCACCTCCTCCTCCTCCTCAGCTTCCTCCTCCACATCCACCTCCATCTCCTCCTTCACCACCTCCACCTCCACCTCCTTAGAAAACCCTAAAATAAAATAAAATTGGATATCATTTCATTCTCTTTATCAATATGTACATTGATGATATAACAAACAATATGTATATAAAATTACAATATAAATAATTAATTGTAAAAACACAATTTAATTAATAAAATTTTATATAATTTATATAAATAATATCAAAAGATATTGAAGTAAATCACAAAAAAACTCAATGCTTATTCTTAATGTCCAGAACTATTTAAAATCAATAGGTTAATTATATAAAATTTCCACTTCCACCTCCACCTTCTTAGAAAACTTGAAAACAAAATAAAATTGGATATCATTTCATTCTCTTTATAAATATATACATGATAATATAACAAAATATCATGATTAAAAATTACAATATAAATAATTAATATATAAAAAACAATTTAATTAATAAAATTTTATAAAATTGATATAATAATATCAAACATGTTAAAGTAAACCAAAAACTTATATTAAAATCTAGTTAATTATCTCATATATCTTTAAAAAATAAAATAAAATAAAAACAATTTTCCCAAATTCTAAAATGCCTCCATATGAATAACATACAAACACAAAACACAATGAAATTTTCGAAAACCTCCGCTCGTCATAACCGTAACAAACAATTTTCGAAAACCTCCACTCTTCATAAACGTAAGTACAACGGAACTTAAGTAAACTACCACCAGCTGAAATCCTTTTAGCTAAAATATTTGAAAACTTCATAAAAAGAGTGGATAATAGTCACACTAAATTTAAGTGAAAAACATAACAATACCGGCTTTTGGCAACGGTTGAAATGGTCGTCCGACCCATCTTCCAAAACATAAGCTTATATTTGTATATTTATACTTTTGACACTTGCCCTATGTGTAATTAGAAAGAAATGCAAATACAATGTTCAGAAATGTGGAGGGAAGATACTGGAAAGGGGAGGGAGGGTATCAATGGAGCCGTGGCTATTCCTTTGAGGGCTTTGGTTTACGTTCAAATTGATTAACTTCACAGAGACGAGTGAAAAATTTAAAACAAATGGAGCCCTGACTAATCCCTTGAAATTTTTGGTTTACGTTCAAATTGGTTAACTTCACATAAACGAGTAAAAAATTTCAAACAAATGGTGATCTAGGGAAGTTTGCGATTATGATCAGCTGGATAATTCCAGAGATATCATATCTAACAAAGGTGTTATAAAATTACTATGCCTTTTGACAACCGAAAACTTCGAAAATAACAGATGCAAAAAGTTAATAAACGTGTAGCCGTAACCTCATCCTCAACAACAGAGGAGGAGGATTGAACCAAGGACCTGAACCCGACGTAGGACCATGCACAATGACTTGGCTGAAGATACTTCTAATGTGGCCAATTATGTTCCTACAATATTATGTTCCTACAAGTGATTTTTGTTGCAACCAACAGAAAATTGAAACACTACACAGAAATGAAATCTAAATCGAAATATCATAAAATAATTATCAAAATCAAGGAGGACAGGAGCCTGGTTTAAAGAAATTAAACTAATTAAAGGAAATGAAATAAAAAGAACAAAATTACATTAACAACAAATTATCTAAAATTTAAATAAACACAGGAAATAAACAGAGTACCTGAAACGAATTTGGAGCACCGGAAGAGAATAGCCCAATAAGGGTTTGCGTAACAACAGCAACAAGAGCGCATTGGAAGATAACAATTCTCTCTTTGGCGGTTCCTGTGCATCAAATCATAAGAAAAACATAATCAAGAAGTAGCATGAATTTACTTAGAGATATACAAAGAAAAACATAATCAAGAAGTAGCATTGATTTCAATCATTTGGATACAGGAGAGGATCTTCTGGAATAGTCAGATTTACAAAGAGAGAGATAGTATATCGAAATGAATAACAAAATCAAGAAATAGCGTTGATCGTGTAGCGGGGATCTTCTGGAACGGTCAAAATCCATTGTGATCATCAATAGAAAGATAATTCAACAATTGCAACCACTGCAACGGATGAGAGGTCCAGATCCATTGCCGTCCTCTTCGGTCAACCTACAAATTTTGGCCATTAAATTTTAAGATGGTAGTCTTTGATTTGGAACAAAGACACAAAGCGTTTGATTGGGAACCAAGACACAAAAACCAGAAACCAAAATGGCGCTTCCCACAAACGAACAGTCAACAAAGCATGAGAACACCAAAATCCTAAGCTCTTCTTCTCTACAAGTAACGGCCACACAAACATTTGATCACGGTGAGATATATAAAAAAAAAAGAGTGCTGCAAACACAAAAAAGATTCGCTGCAAATACAGATGATAGATAAAAATTCGAACTAAGCAGCCATGTATTTATGCACGAGCCATATATTTATGCACCACACAACAACCTCATCTACTACACCGACATAGAAATTCCGTTCCTCGTCTATCTCAAAAAAGCTTAATTGTTTAAGAGAATAATTCCTTTTACTCCAATGTGTTCGCTTTACGTGCCATAAGCATTAGAAGACCTCGAAATTATTGTTTGTTTTATTTCAATGCAACTCACTTTACATAGAAGGGGTACTTTTGAAGAAATTTTGAAATTTATTAATATTTACCCTTCTTTAAACGATAGGAAGGTCAATTATTTATTTTAATTTTTGATATTAATATACACATTTTTTTGTTAAAATAATTACCCAGCAATAATTGATATTAATATATATACATTTTTGTTAAAATAAGTAACTAACGATCACAATTCATTGCTTTTACGATTAAAGGGTTACAAGTAATTGTAAAATCAATGATCATTTCAATTTGTTTTTTCTTCATAAAAATGTATTTAGTAACGAAAAATACTATACCAAAAGCCTCATTTAGAGAGGTTTCTAAAGGATCATCTTTATGTTTCCCCTCTTTTCACTGTTGCTCATGGGTTATCCCGCTTGTGTAACATTGTGTTAAAGTCACTGCGTTAAAATTGATCACATGTAAGATAAAATGTATTACTTGGCACTGAGCCTACTAAGTTTAGTTCTTGATTTAAGATAAATTGATCACTAGTATATTATTGTGTTAACATGTAATTATTGATTTTTTATTAAATAAAAATAAAATAAAAAATGATTTAAAATATTAGAGTCCGTAGATTTTAAATTTTTTGTGATCTATAATATAATAAGATATGTCTTTCGAATTAATTACATTATTAAGATTTAGTCGACTTTTAGAACCATTTTATGTAGTCCATCTTCAAGACAAAAGTGAAAAAATCAATCTATCCAAATATTTAAAGGAGTGGACCACAAAAAAAGGCAAATTCAATTCTAGTGCAAAAGATGCTTTTCAAGGAATTCTCTTCACATCCACATCTATCCACTCCACGTCGGTGTAAATTTGAAATGCTCACGCTTGAATTTGAATTTAAATAGAATCTTTATACTCGGTAAATAGTATTTTATGTAATCTTGGGGTAGTGCTTTTCTGGTCCTCTTGTTTTGGCAGTCAACAATTCAAATGAAGCGCAATGATCGTAGAGAGCATCTTATATTTTTCTATTTGTCTTAAAGCATTCATTCAATATAATTGACTATGTTTCAATAATTTTTTATTTTAATTGAAAATCACAAGTTTTTCATTTGCATTTATATTTTATCTTTTTTGTTAGACAATTTTATATAATCTAGTTTAGGGTAAGTTCTATTTTGTGGAGTGTTTTCTATTATTAATAATTAATGTGTTAAAGTTATTACAAGTGATTCAAGAGAGCTCGTTACATTTCTCTATTTCTTCCATTTTTATATATTCAATAATATATATAACATATTTTTATTTAGGTTTCAATATTTAATAATATATATAGCATGTCTTTATTTAGGTTTCAATATTCAATAATATATGTAGCATGTGGTATTATAACATACCCTATTTATAAACTAAGAAACTCAGTAATAAAATGGATATAAATCTTCATGGATAAAAAAATTATTCCATGCTTTCTCAAATGAATATATGTTAAACTTGTAATAATAATAATGATATAGTTAATTCCATTTTTTTTTAATTTTAGCAAAGTGAGGTGTATTATGAAGCAAATGTTTTGGTGTTTGTTGTTTATTAGCATTTTCTAACCATTTAATTTATATAATTGTGCTAATATGTAAATTTCTAATAAAAATGTATTTTTTTTAATATTGATAATTTAAATACATTTTAGATATTTTAAAGCTATTTAATACTAAAGGTTTTAAAGATTTGAAAACATATTTGATAGTTAATTACTCGTGCGTTTACTTTTTTTTCTAAGTCATATGGGAGGTGACATAGTTTATATTATTTTGGTTATTGGATTTGGGTGTTTAAATTTTTTTAATATAGAGTTTTCTTCTAAAAATAATATGCACACTTTACTTTGTATGGTTTTATGTTTATAGATAATTTTGGTTTTTTTTTTTTTTGCATTTCTCTTCTTCGTGGATGTTTCTCTTGGATATAATTAGATTCAAATAAAAATTAGAAGATAAATATAAATGGATTCAATTTGTCCTTACGGTACATTCATGTATCAGAAATTGTTGTAGGGTCTTACGGTACATTCATGTATCAGAAATTGTTGTAGGGTCTTAAAATCATGAGAGCAAGCTTCCAGTGGGCCATGCGTTATGATCTTCATTACATAACATGAATTGCAGAGGCATATATGGGTGAGCTCCCCTCTCACTCTCACATACACAGTAACAATCCAAAGAAGCTATGATCCATCCTTATGGGTTGTTTCTACTATAATATTCATTTGAATCCAAAAATGCATAATTTTCATTCTTTCTAGGTGATTGGAAAGATTCATTATGTCAAATTACACAATCATGATCCTTAATGTCACCAAAAAAAACATGCGAGTGAATCTTGTAGTAATTCTCAAAATTTTCTTTCATACATTTTCAAAAACACTTTGCATGAAAACATTTCTTCAGACACTTTTTATTCAAAGAAGAGAACATTGATGGTAGATACGTTTACTCAAACATTTGCATGGTTCCAAATATGAAATCCTTATTAAAAGTACGAACACCGATAGCTTAGCCAAGTTCTTTATTAATTTGGAGAGTAAAAATACATGGAAATCACTCCATTTGGAAATTATGAGTAAATAAAAAATTTGGCATGTTTTGCCTATAATTGTGGCTAATAGGGTTAATGTTGAAGTCCGTTTTGCACAAGAATTACATCCATCATAAAGTAGCTTGGCCCTTCTGTAGAAAATCGCTCCCCACTAGACAAACTCAACTTCTATATATATAAACTCATGTGTTTTAATGAGCTTTTCCCCTCCATAAATAAAAGTTATTGTTTCAAAAAAATAAAAATACCTAAAATATTAGATCTGATATTAAAATACTTTTGTGTTGTTTGATAAATTTAGGGTTAAAAATAAAATTTAATTCATACTACATAAATTTAATATTTTAAAATTATATTTTTTAGTTTATAATTAATTTTTAAATAAAATAAGGTTAAAAATTACCAAAATATAATTAGTAAAATAAATATATTTTTTGAAATATTAAAAAAAAATATTATTCAATTGAGAAGTAACTGCCACTCTATATGGAGTGTATGATAAATTATTAGATTCTAGAGGAATAATACCCGCAATGAATAAGGTATAAATAAAATACCAATTTGTTTGGAGAGTACAATCACTTATTCGATTGACATGTAATCTGAATAAGTACTATCATGGACATTTAAATGACATGATTATAAATGTCTTGGAAAACTATGGGGATGACACTATTTTCCGGAATAATGGACCAAGACATGGAATATGACAAATTTTTTAATGGTAAATGTTGTAATATGTTAATATATTATATGTATGATCCAATATCACTACATGGATGATGTGAATTGGAACATTTTCATAAGTTATTTATAGTAACAAGAAGTGTTGCCATAAGTTAAGAACTAGGATCTTAACATTAAAAGAAACTACTAAAATTATAACTTTATTAAAAATTATATTGTTATTATTTATAAAGAAACAAAATGGCATGCATATTTCAACAGCAACAAGAAATCTTAGTGGAAAATTTCAGGGGTGAAATATGTCAATATTACTATGAATGTTCCAACATATTCGATCAGGTTTAAATATATGGCATCAACTTAATAATTAAATTATAACTACGGAAGATCTATTTTTCCAATTAGCATAATTATAGGCATATCTATTTTCAAATTTATTTTCAATTGAAGGTAAAAGAAAATATTAACATTAAATTAACAAACCAGGGAAGCCATATAAATTAAAAAGGCATAGAAATTAACTAAACTATAACTTTATTACACTTTATATTGTGATTATCTACAGTAATATTTTTTTGCATGTATATTTCAACAAAAAATAATCTTAGTGGAAAATTTTAGTAGTGAAATTTAACCCTTGGAAAAAATTTAAGGGTTTCAAATTTTGAATGGAAATGTTTTTTTGTATCATAGTGCATTATTAATAGTAGCCCCAAAATTATTTTATAAGAAAGTTTCGCATAGAGGTTAGCATAGCCTTATTTCAAGAGAGATCTAAAAAAATCAGAAGATACTAATTTTCATTTACCCCAATTTTCAAGGACAATGATTTATGCTAGCCATTTCTCCCTTCTAATTTGGTTAAAAATGAGATCTTTATTTCACCGTCCCTTATATCATGGTATTGAGATTAATTTGCAGAGAACAACCCACATTTAAGTATTCAATTGTCTCCTCTCCCTTTTCTATGTTTTGATATGATTAATGATTGTCATATGTAATAAAAGAGGCTTGTGTATTTTCTTTAAATTCCAATACATCCAGCTTGTTCTCCTTTCCCTCCTGAATTTTTTTGTTTTATTTTTGGGAACTGTAATATTTTTTTTTTGGAAAATACTGAAAATTTGGTCTTATGAATTAAAAATTACAATTCTGTTATTACAATTTTTGTATCTAATGCTTGGAGAAAAATACACTTTAATTAAAAATACAGTTTAATTTTTAGTTTGTCACAGCTGTGTTGGTCGGGTTGTCTTTAACTTCATTGAATAACCCAACAATTTATTTATATTTTTCTTGAAGTCTAAACTTTTCTACAACACCTTTCTCTTGTAAATTACCCTTTGGAATACATTTATGGTATTCATTAATGCATATATAATGACAAAACGCTCAATTAAACTTTATTTTTAGAGTTTGTAATTTTTGTAAGTGAATAGGAATTCATGGTTTTACCGTTATTTATGTACAAAAGGTAACTTACCTGTTTCATTAATTACATAATTTCTAAAGTATTATACCATTGATGAATCAATTTTCATTCTCATGCACCCAATTGAAGAGGAGAAGAGGAGTAGATTTCTTTTATATATATATATAATCATGGTCTACAACTACAGAACTATCTTTTTCATATCAAAAATTTATTTGTTTATGAAAAAATATACTTTTTATTATTATTTTATGTTTACAAAGAAATATTTCAATTGAATTTGGAGACACATGTATTCCCATAAGTTGTTTTTCAACTATTACATGAATAGTAAACTAAGATAGTGGTAATTTTTAATTTGTTTTTGTTTTAATTTTTTTTTCATCGAGCCTCTTTAAATTTGTCAAAAAATGAAGCATTATGTTTAAGAGAAAAATATATGAAAAATATAATATGATCCAATCCAACACCTAAGGACAATTTTTTCCATAATTTCACTAGGGTACAAAAATTTGGATAAGAGGTACTGGAAATGCTAGATTGAGTGCATAAATTTTCAATTCAAGTATATTAATAAATCTATCTTCTTAGCACTCAAGAAGCTTTATCGGCCACATACAAATGGATGGTTGGATAGGGTGGTTAAACTACTTGATCACCTGCTCCTTTTTTCACCTAAACACTCCTTCTCTTGCCAAAATGTGTAACCTAGATAGATGCTATATATATATATATATATATAGAAGTATGAAACATATGGTAAAATTCTTATTCAGTCGCTACATCATAAAGAAAATCCTTATCCGTTGATGGTCCATCATCATAACTGAAAAGGATTCCATGGAATGCATTTCTCTAAGTTAGTCACTACAAAAAATGGTAATGCGCATGCATGATGGTGTTTACAAAGAAGATAATGGAAAGGCATATAGAAAATAACAGATAACACTTATTTCTACACTATTTTATCATGTCAAAGTAGGTATGGATTGAATATTCAATTAACATTATCATTAAAGTTAGAAAAAATTGAAAACATATAAAATACATATTTTTGAAAATTTGATAATAAAGGTTTTTTTTCGACGTAGTCTAACTAATAGAAGATTCGATTTTTTTACTGAACCTTTTTTTTTCCTCAGATATTTTTTAAATAATATTTACTTATTAGAAATAAATATTATTTAATATTTTTATTTTTCATGTTGGTCTCTCAGAAATATCTATTCCCTCAAAATTGCTTTCCTTTGAAGAAAGGGTTCATAATACAATGAATATTAAATTATTAAATTATATTTGGCTAAATATAAAATGTATTATCTATATTTATATTACTAATATAATTTATTATTTATAATCTTATTGATAGTTAATAAAAACAAAAACATTATTTATTTACTATTATTGTAAACTATTTTTACTGTTGATGCAATGTCTTAATCCTAGTTGAAAACAACTCCGAATATATAATTTTTTATATTATTATTAATTATCTTAGATAATTATTATAATATCTTAAGAATTAGTCTATATGTATAGAGAATATTATGCATAAAAATATTATGCGAACCATTTTATATTTTGTTAATAGACCATGTAATAATAGACTTTCTTTAGTAATTTGAATTAGGATTTGAGTAACGAAGATAATGATAATTGCAAGGATTGTTTCAATATGGACATGTCTAAGAATAAATTGAGGATAAGTAATTATTTCTAGGTTAGAAAAAAGAATAAGTGATTCACACCTCCATAGTAATGCTTGAGATGAATAAATTTTGGTGATTAGTTGGTCCATCTTAAGCATTACAATTATTGAAACAAGAATATAATTTGAAGTAGAAAAGTTCTTTATGTTCCCTTTAATATTCTATTCAAATTTTAATTGATTGGTCCCAACTAAACCCTTTTACTTGATAAATTTGGTTGTCATATTCAACTTAAATATAGAGAACGAGTTATCCCCATTGACAAAATACACCAAAATATAAAGATGTAAAACCAAAAACTTAAATACTCTTGCTAGAGTCTATGCCCAACAAGTTTCTAGGGTTATATCTCAAGTACATTTTATTGAATTTATTCTTCTTCCACATTTAAGTTAATTTCTAAATTATTAATTATAAAAAAGTTATTATATGTGAATTTCAAGGTACAATTTATGTAGAAATAGGTTCTATATTTTATGTTTTACTGTGAAACTCCAAATTTTTTACTTTAAAAACAAATAAATGTTTTTCTTCTAGGTTAAGACTAAGCTAAGCGCCCACGGGGGATTTGAACCGGTGACCTATCACAAGGAGTGCTGTTTCACAAGGAGTGCCTTAACAGTGCACCCATTCACCGTCAATTCAAAGCCCCGTGGGCTAAAAACAAATAAATGTTATTTTAAATTTAAATTTTAATTTTTTTTTTCAGCAACACTTCCGTCATTGTAACTTTGAAATTGCCAATATTCTATCTCAAAAACAATTAAATGTCTTTTTTTATTTAGCTTTCAATTTTTTATTTAGCTCTCAAATCGCTTCATGAATCCATAATCTCCGGCCCAAGAAAGTATTAGATTTGATCTTCTTGTTGTCAACCTTATGTGTTTTAAAATTTCTTGATATGGTTAGGGTTTGTAATTTATTAATTCGAAAGAATGGAGTGATTATCAAGAAACTAAATTATTATTTTAGATAATACAAGAAAAATCAATTTTTCCAGTATATAAATGCAATAGCATTAGTTTTTGAAAAAATAAAGATTATATTATATATATATTGTCGAGAAAAAAAGGCTCCACATGTTGTAAACCACTGTTAGCTCAAGCCGCAGGGGCGTTCGGGAGGAAAATAGAACACATAACATAACAATAACCTCCACTAACTACGATGCAACACCACAATAACATAACAATAAAGCTTATGACGAGTGGGGGTTTTATGAAGTTTCCTTGTGTTTTGTGTTTGTATGTTACTTGGTTTTCCATGATATATGTCTACGGTCACTATGGATTTTGTTTATTTTATTTTTTAAACATTTTATATGATTAATTTATGGTAATGGTGTTTTTTTGTGATTTTATATAATTAATTTGTTGATTTTAAAAAGTTCTTTACATTTACAATAAACAATATTGAGTTTGGTGCGATTTTTCAACATCTTTTTATATTATTTATATAAATTTTACAATTTTTTTAATTAAATTGTTGTCATAATTACTTGTTTATATTGTGACTTTTTATACATTTATTTGTTATATTATCATGTATATTTTAATATATGAATTATGAAAGTAAAAATTGGATCAATAAGTATTATAAATAAAGAGAATGAAATGATATGCAATTTTGATTTTTTTTAGGTTTTTTTTAGGAGGCAACAGAGGTGGAGGTGGAGTTGGTGGTGGAGGAGGAGGTGAAGGTGATTGAGGAGGAGGTGAAGGAGGAGGTGGAGGTATTGGTGGAGGTGGTGGTGGTGGTGGATGTGGAGTAGGAGGAGGAGGTGGAGGAGGTGGTGAAGGAAGAGGGGGAGTTGGTGGTGTTCGTGGAGGAGATGGTAGAGGTTGAGGTGATGGAGGACGAGGCGGAGGTAGATGTGGTGGAGGAGGAGGCAGAGGAGGTGGTGGAGGTGGAGGAGGAGGAGCAGGAGGATGCAAAGGTGGAGGTGGTGGAGGAGGAGATGGAGGAGGAGGAGGCTAGGGTGGAGGGGGAGGAGGGGTTGGTGAGTTGTGGAGGAAGCGGGTGAGGTGGAGAAGAAGGCGTTAGTGTGTGATGTGGTAGGAAGGAGTAGGAGACAAGGGCAAAGGTGGAGGTGGTGGTGAAGAAGTAGGAGGAGGTGGAGGTGGAGGTGGAGGTGGAGGTGGAGGCAGAGGCAGAGGTGGAGGTGGTGGTGGAACAAGAGGTGCAGGTGGAGAAATATGAGGTGGATGAGGAGGAGGTCATGGTGGAGGAGGTAGATGTGGTGGTGGTGGAGTTGGAGGAGGAGGAGGAGGAGGCAGTGGTTGTGGAGGTGGTGGTGGAGGTGGAGGATATGGTGGAGGAGGAGGAGGAGGAGGTGGTGGCGGAGGTGGAGGATATGGTGGAGGAGGAGGAGGAGGCGGTGGTGGTGGTAGTGGTTGAGCAGGAGGTGGAGATGGAGGTGGAGGAGGTGGAGAAGGATGAGGTGGACATGGAAGAGGAGGAGATTGTTGTGTAGGAGGAGAAGAGGGAGGAGGAGGAAGAGGAGGAAGAGTGGTGGGGAGGTGGGGAGGAAGAGGTGTGGAGGGCTTAAAAGTTTGGAGTGCAGGAGGAGGGTGGATGCTCTGAGGGTGGTGGTGGTGGAGGAACTGGAGGTGGATGTGGTGGAGGAGGAGGTGGTGTAGGCTGAGATGATGGAGGGGGAGGTAGAGGTGGAGGTGGAGGTGGTGGATGTGAATGTGTAACGGAAAGAAGAGGCAAAGGAGATGGAAGTGGATGTGGAGGATGGGGCGGAGCTAGAAGTGGAGGCAAAGTGTGAGGGGGAGATGATGGAGGTGGTGTGGGTGGTAGCGACAAAGATGGGATTGAAGGTAGAGCAGGAGGGGGAGGAGGTGGAGATGGTGGCGGAGGAGGAAGTGGTGGTGGAGGTGGAGGAAAATTTGGAGGAGGAGGTAGAGCGGGAGGTGGAGGTGGTGGAGGAGGTGGTGGGGTAGGAGGTTGTGTAGGTGGATATGGTGGTGGATGAGGTGGAGGTGGAGGTAGTGGAGGTGAACATGTAGCTGGAAGAAGAGGTGCAGTAGGTGGAAGTTGAGGTGGAGGTGGTTGTGGTGGAGGAGGAGGGGGTGGTGGAGGAGGAGGCAGAGAAAGAGGGGAATGTGGTAGAGGAGGAGGAAGTCAAGGTGGAGGTGGAGGAGAACGAGGAGGAGGTGGATGAGAGGGGGGAGGTTGAGGTGGTGGAGGTGGTGGTTGAGTAGGAGGTGGTGGATATATAGGTGGCAGTGGAGAAGATGGAGGAGGAAGAGAAGATGGAGGTAGTGGAGAAAGAAGTGGAGGAGGAACTGGAGGAGGTGGAAGTGGGTGAGGAGGTGGTGAATGTGGAGTTGGAGGTGGAGATCGAGGTGAAGGTGGAGGTGGAGGTTGAGGTGGATTAGGACCAGGTGGAGGTGGAGGTGGAGGCGGAAGAGGGGGTTGAGAGGGAGGAGGTGGAGGTGGAGGAGGAGGAGGGGGATAAGAGCGTGGAGGTTCTGGTGGTGGAGGTGGAGGTGGTGGTGGAGTAGGAGGTGGTGGAGGAGGTGGAGGAGGAGGAGAAGATGGAGGTGGTGGAGGAGGAGGTGAAGGTGGAGGTGGAGGTTGAGGTGGATTAGTACGAGGAGGAGGTGGAGGTAGAGGAGGAGGAGGGTCTTGAGGTGGAGGTAGTGGAGGTGGTGGTGGATGCAGAGGTGGAGGTGGAGGATGAGGCAGAGGAGATGAAGGTGAAGTTGGAGGTAGATGTAGAGGAAGTGGCGGTGCAGGTGGACAAAGAGGATGAGGTGGAGGAGATGAACGTGTAGTTGGAGGTAGATGTAGAGGAAGTGGTGGTTGAGGTGGATGAAGAGGATTAGGTGGTGGTGTAGGAGGTGGAGACAAAGGTGGAGGCATAGTCGAAGGTGGAGGAGGAGGAGGTGGAGGTGGAGGTAGCGGAAGAGAAGGTGGAGGTGGAGGAGGAGAAAAGAGGAGGAGGGGGAGGTTGCGGTGGAGGTGTGGGAGGGGATCAATGTTGAGGTGGTGGAGGTGGTGATGCATGTTGAGGTGGTGGATGAGGAGGAGGAGGAGGAGGTGGTGGAGGTGGA